>VSMD01137082.1:0-27195 GCA_008750895.1 Mirza zaza | reverse complement strand
CACCACCACCATCATCATCACCACCATTGCCATCACCATTATCATCACCACCATCATCACTACCATCACCATGACCCATCAGGCAATGGTCAAAGGGCTTTCTATTCCTCATCTGTGTTGATACTCACCACAGCCCCATGACATACAGACCATCCTCATTCTTACCTCATGGAGGAGGACACAGGGCCCCAGGGAAGTCAAGCAGTACCCACAGTCACCCAGATGGTACAGGACAGAGTCAGGGTCCCAGCTCGGATCTGCTCACTCCCAATCCCAAGCACTGAACCACTACAGGCACCACCCTGGGACAGGGAACAGTGCCCTGGAACCAGCTCTCCCCTCCCAGCTGGGTCACCGGGCAGTGGCAATACAGCTGCTGGTCCAGCCAAGACCCCCAAGTCTTCCCGAGGAGTGGGGGAAACCTGTTTCCCAGAATCTTCCGGCCAGCACTCAAAAGCCCTTCAAGTGTGGTGTGGGAAGCCTTGTGTCTCCAGAGCTCAGAGCCCTCGTAGAGGAAGACTGGAGGTCTGGCCTGGTCGCCCCAGACCTCGTGTGTGTGTGTGCACATGTGTGTGCATGTGCATGTGTGTTTTCACACAGGCAGGTGACTTATTTATCCCTTTGTCAACAATCACAGCAGCTAATGTCCCTGCTAGAAGAACAAACAACACATTCATTCAGGGAACACTAGAATCCAGGAATCGCAGAATCAGAGTATCTCAGAATCACCCAGAACCTTGGAGGCCCAAAATATATTAACTACAATATCCTGAACCTACAGTGTAGAGTTTCAGAGCCGGGACTCAAACGTGGGTCTCCCCTCTGACACCAACCCACCTTAGCACACAACTCAGCCTGGCAGGTGCCCTCAGCTACTCTGTCCACACAGGGGACAAAATAAGGTGGTGACCATCCTGGGGCAGGGCTGCTGTGCGGAAGAGCTGGGTCACAGCGCCAGGTGCTAGGCAAGTGCAGAGTGAGGCCCCGGATGGCCGCCCATCAGCCAGCCACAGAGCTCTGGGCTCCTGGAACTTAGGAGCCCCAGAAACAGTGTCTGGTTTACTCTTATGGTCTCCAGATCCTCAAACAGGGACTCTCCAAAAAAAACAGAACCCCAAAGTGGCCTGATCCATCACAACACACACTCACAAGCACAGAGATGACAGTCACACTCATGCAGACCCACACCCTTAATCACACACTCCAGAGCACACTCACCCACAAACACATACACAATCACACACAACAAACATAGCGACGCACATTCACACGCACATACAATCACACGCTTGCACACAGACATATACAGATAACATACACAATCACACACAAACATAGCAACGCACATCCACACGCACATACAATCACATACTTGCACACAGACATATACAGATAACATACACAATCACACACAACAAACAGCGACGCACATCCACATGCACATACAATCACACGCTTGCACACAGACATATACAGATAACATACACAATCACACACAACAAACATAGCAACGCACATCCACACGCACATACAATCACATACTTGCACACAGACATATACAGATAACATACACAATCACACACAACAAATATAGCGACGCACATCCACACGCACATACAATCACACGCTTGCACACAGACATATACAGATGACATACACAGTCACACACACAGACAACACACACTCACGCACACACAACCCAACGCAGACCCTGCATCTGGTGATCTGCAGAAAAGCCTTTGTGAGGCTTATGGGAAACCTGCCTCCCAGAATGTTCCAGCCGGCATCCCAGAGCCCTGGAACCCTCAGTCTGCTCCCTCTTCCGCATGACAGCCCTGCAGATGCATGACGACAGCCCGCCCACCCCTGAGCCTCATCTGCCCCAGGCCTCTTGTCACCAGCTCCCTCAACTATTCCTTGGGTGACAATTTCCAGATCGTTTTCCTCCCTGGGACCCCTCCTCAGTCATGCTCGGCTTTGCCCACTTTCCTCTGCATGGGCAGGACCGGAATCACACCGAGCAACCCAGAGCAGAGCAGACAGGGCTGATTTTGCAGGTGGGGCCTCTCTTGATGCAGACTGGGAGCCCCAGAGCCCAGCTGGCAATGCAATCAGACTGTCACCCGAGGGGCATGTGGTTCACCAATCCCTTCAGATCTTCTTCAGAGAACTTGAGCCAAGCCAGGGCTCCTTGATCCAAAGAGGAATGGCTGAAGTTTGACCCCCATTTGCATGCCATGACACAAAACCTGCTCTGGTCTGGCCAGGTGAACCTGCCCACATCTTACATTCATCTTGGACCTGTCACCAAAATCAACAGCCAGTCCTCCCAGCTTTGCGGGTATTCAGTGAATTGGATCCGCACCACCAGCCATGATGGCTAAGCAGAATCACAGCCAACATCATTGGTGAGCACTTACTATGGCCAGGCACCTCGTTGCAACCCGGAGAAGTAAGTGCTTTCACTCTCTCCACTTTATAGGTGAGGAAACTGAGGCACAGAGAGGTTAGGAGACTTTGGCAAGGTCTAGAGCTACTTAGTGAAAGAACTGGAATTTGGATCCAGGCAGTATGACTCCAGGTCACAGTTAGAGGGTTGTCCTTTAACAGGAGGTTGCAGCCACCTGCCCCCTGCCCTGTTCAGTGTGTCCCTAGGCACTGTCATTTGTTTCCAGCCAGCCTTGGCCTTATGACATGTGCCAGCAAGCAAGGCTGTGTGTGAATCCATCTCCCGGCAGGCGCCTGCTGATCAGGTTCTGCTCACTCTGCGGTAATTAGGTAATTAGGGCCTCGGGTCTCACTGCAGCTAAGGCATGGGGGGGTGGGGCGGGGTCCAGAGACCCAGGGCCCGGGCTCAAGGACCATCTCTGCCCTCACCGTGTTCCACAGCTGGCCAAGCTCCAACTCCTCTTGTATAAAATACAGAAGACGGTGCCTTTTCTCCCTCAAAAACAAGATAAGAAACGGGGGAAGAGATTCAGAAAGTATCTTAAGGAAAGGGAAACGGCTTCACTGTACGAGGCTCCTGCTTGGCACTGCATTAACACTTCCAAGCCTCCGAAAACCATTTAAGGTAGGAGGTATTATTCCAATTTTATAAGAAGCTGGTGCTCCTGGGATGCTAAGTGACTTGCTCCTCTGGGCCATGGTCACAGACTTGCTCATCTCTCCCCCAGTCCCCAGGACAAGAGCCAAGCAGTCCGGAGAGGGGGCCTGAGTCCCAGGAGCAACGGAGGGCAGGATGCAGCCCCAGGTGCCCAACAGGGCAGGAGGGAAGACCCCAAGGCTCTTCTGACAGTGCCCCATTGGCCACATGGCTCCGGCCAGAGTCCAGGAGAAGGGGGCAGTTGGCAGAGGCAGTCTCGGAAGTGAAGGCGGAAGGCGTGCGAGGCAGGGCCGTGTCCGCACTGGACCTGGCCCCAAAGAGACAGTGGCCTCCACAGAACCTCCACTCCCAGGAAACCACCTCCTTCTCAGCCTCTCCTGCTCAGGGAGCCCCCAGAGCCCCCAGCACCTGCTCAAGGGTGTCCCAACACCGCGTGCCAAGGCCTCCACAAGCTGCACCCTCGCCAGTCAAACACAGCCTGGGTGCTCCGCTCCCCGAGCACGGGAGGAAATGAGGACTTGCCACCATTTCCCCGCAGAGCACCCGGCCAGGGAGCCTGGGCCTCTCCCACAGGCGCAGACACTCCAAGAGGGCAATTTTGTCTGTTCCCTTCCGCTCACTGCTGTGTCCCCCCGTGACCAGAACAGGGCTTGGAACACAGTAGATGCTGAATAAATATAAGCGAGAAAGAGAGAAAAGGAAATCACAAAATCGGATTTGCTTTCTTCCCTCCCTAGACTGGCAGCAGCGTGGGGGGAGAGACTCGGCCCACATCCAGGCTACCGGGAGCCACAGGCCACAGATCTGGAGCCCCTGTGGATCCGCAGGCAAAGGACCCACGGGCCCAGGAGCCCCTCATCCAGATTCACCCACAGACCACACACTCAGACATCCAGAGAGCCGCAGACCGCGCTCCCACAGGGTGCAAGGCATGGATGGCCCCTGGGCTCTTGGAGTCCCCAGCCCAGCCCCAGGACTCCTGGGACACAGCGCTGACTGGGGCATTAAGGTAGGGACGCATCCTGGGGACACGTGGGAAGAAAACGTCCTGCAGAAAAGAACAGGAGGGAGGGAGGAGTAAGAGGGAGGAGTCGGAGGGGGAGGGGCAGGGGGAGGGGAAGGGAGGGGGAGGGGCAGGAGCCCTGCTCTCCCCGCACCCCAGAGGGGTCTCTCTGGACCCCGGTGCCCAGCCTAGCGTTCCCTCATTCCAGACAGTTTTTGAGCACCCTGAGCTGGGGGCTGGGGAACCAGAGAAGAAGGCAGCCGGGGAGGAGACAGACATGTTACCTTGGAAAGTGCTGGGAACTGCTGGGGGTGGGAGCCCCGGAGGGTGGGGGAGGGACAGAGTGGTGCCTGAGACTGGCTGGCCTGGGAAGGAGGCCACACTTGGGGAGTGAGGTGGAGGCGGCAGAGAGGACAGGGGAACGGGGCCTGATGCAGGGGACAGGGGTGGGGGGGTCGGGGGTGGCCACCCGCCGGCCCAGGGTGGGGTCCGGGTCCAGCACCACAGAGCGCTGGATCGGCTGCACTCGCGGCTGTTCCGGCACCTGCTCCCCGCTTGGTTGTGGGCTCACCAGGGGCAGGCCACCTGGAGCCAGCCAGAGAGGGTGGAAGAGGAGGGGGTTCTCGCAGCAACCTCTACCCCCACCTCCCCACCCAAGGTCAAGGGGAGTCAGCAGGGGCTGGAGGACTTCCTGGCGCCCCCTGGTGGGCCCAGAAGATGCCCTCTCAGCCCAGCCCTCTGGGAAGCGCCTGGCATGAGGTGGGGGAGGGGCAGGGCATGCCAGGTGGGTGGGCAGGAATGGGGAGAAGGGGACAGTCGACCTTGGCCAAAGGGAAGGGGAGGGGACTTCAGTCGGGCCTGCAGCCCCTTCCCCAAGCCTCCCATCGTGGTGCCCGGGCAGGCGTGGCAGCTCTGAGCAGCCAGGAATGGAGAGAGCGGAGGACACGGTGACGCCCGGACCCTCTGAGGAGTGTGGGGAGGTTCATCGTTTCGTGCCAGGTCAGCACAACACCCCCAGGACGTGCTCTTCCCATTCCCTCCTCCTCCCCCAGCTGCAGCTGCAGACGTGGGCCCTGCCCAGTGTCACCGTCCTGTCCTGACCTGTCGCCACTGGCCCCCTCCCTCCCACCTCCGTGATGGTGGTGGAGGAGGGAGGGGATGGGGAGGTCTCTAGACTCCTGCCCACTCCCCACCCTGGCCCGGCCCCGATCCTGGAGGCTGCACAGAAAGTTTGTAGGGAAGGGTGGACAAGAGTTTCCGAAGCCAGTCCTTAGGGCCGAGGGAGCCTTTGGTCCCAGAGGCGACTGGAGTGAGCAGGGCCTGAGCAGCCTCGCGGGAGGCAGGCCCAAATCCCTGGGCCAAATTCTCTCCCGGCCAGCCCACGACCCTGGCCTGTGTGCTCAGCGTCCTCGCCCCTAGCGGTGCCGGTGGCAGCGAGAGACAGAAGGACAGACTGACAGCTGCTCCTGCCAAGCCGGGTTCTCCAGCCGGGGACACTCCGCACATGGCGTGTCAGACCCCATCACACCACACACGCACAGACACACGCAGGCCCACTCGAGTGTGCGCTCACGCTCGCTCTCTCTCTCACACACACACACACACACACCGGGCTGCACGGCACAGACTCCCAGGGGCAGAACATGTCTCTGGGGTCTCCTCAGACCCCAGTCTCACCTCAGGCTCCAGAGACCCCAGGACCCTAACGGGAAGACAGACACAGCAGAGGGGCTGACCGCTGGATGATGCCTCAGCCGGGGCCTGTCCAAGGGCCCCTCCTCAGGCACCATGACCTCCACCAGAGGGGCCTCCCCACCCCCGGCCAGGCCCTCGTGGCCCCCACATCCCCCACACATACCACCCAGCAGACAATTAACACCCAATCATCATAAACACTCATTATATAACCATCTCAGCTGCTGAGGGCTCCTTTTACCCCCTAGAGCCCCAGCTCCGACCCTGGCCTGGCTGCATGCTGCTTGGCCTTGGCCAGGGGCTGGGGTACTGGCCAAGGGGGGGCCCTCTCCCACCCCGGCCTCGAGCAAAGTTACGCCCTGCCTGGGATTCCCCCACACAATGCCCCCGCTGCCGCCTCCCCCGCCAGCACTCCCGGCTCAGCGCCGGACACCAGCTCCAGCTCTGGTCCCGCTGGCCGCCTGCAGAGCTGCAGCGGCAGAGGGGCAGCAGGATGGACGGACAGACAGCCAGCCTGGGCCCCCGGCCGGCAGCCTGACTTGTTGAATAAATTTCTGCAGCGCTGGCTCACCCGGCTTCAGTATTGGCACCGGGAGAACTTTCGTGGCCTTGGAGAGGGGACCGGTCAAAGTTTCCCGTCCTCCCTCCCAAGGCATGGCCCCAAGGCACGGGATGGGGGGCCCACCTGCTGGGCACGCGCGGATGGGGGGAGCGGTCCCCAGAAATAAATAAATAAACGCCTCAGTAAAGAAAGAACCCAACGCGCCAAGAAACTGGCATGGGGCTGAGCCCTCCCTCCCTGCCCCTGCACCCGCACCCCCACCTCCACCTACCTTGGCATGTACGGGGCCAGGCCGCGGGGGGTCGTCCAGGTTGGAGACGCGGGGCGACGCGTCCCCCGAAGCCGGCAATCGGAGGGACCCCCAGCCCCGCCGGCCGCGCCCCCGCCGGTTCAGGATCAGCTGAGCCCCTGGGGCGCGCGGGGCGGCGGGCGGTGGGCGGCGGGCCCGGGGGCCCGGGCCATGGCGGGAGGCGGCGGCGGGCGGGCGCGCGGCGAGGCTCCCGGCGGGCGGCGAGGAGCGGGCAGCGCAGACGAGCCGCGGACCGAGCCGGAGTTGGAGCGCGCGGCGGGCGGGCGGGCGCGCGGCGCTCCGGGGCCGGAGCCGGGGCGGGGGCGGGGGCGCCGCGGGGACCCAGCGGCGGGGCAAGCGCCCCGGAGAGGACCGGCGCGGCGGGGGCGCGGGGCCAGGGCCGCGTCCCTCGGCCACTCGCCCTCCGGCCCCGGGCTCGAAGCGCGGGGGCTGCGCGCGGCGGGGGCTGCGGAGGACCCGAGCGCCCGGCGGTGCGGGGACGTGCGGCGGCGGCGAGACCGAGCCGCGCCGCGTGCGAGGAAAAGCCGTCCTTATACTGACACCAAATGTCTTCGGGGAAAGCTGCAGGCGCGGGACGC
The DNA here is from genome assembly GCA_008750895.1 of Mirza zaza. Taxonomy (NCBI): domain Eukaryota; kingdom Metazoa; phylum Chordata; class Mammalia; order Primates; family Cheirogaleidae; genus Mirza; species Mirza zaza. The sequence continues at coordinate 19,941 of VSMD01137082.1, read as the reverse complement.
TGGAGGGGGGAGGCGTGCAGGCGACAGACAGACTGACGGCGGCGGCTGGTGAGCCCCCACTCCTCCCCGCCCCAGTGGGCAGGAAGCCCCCCGCCTTGCGGTCACCTCCTTAAAATTCAGGGTCATGCCTGGGGGAGGGTCCTGCCCCTCAGCATGGGGGCTGCGTCACGCGTAAAAAAGGAGGGACCCATTACTGACCACCCCCATGTCCCAGGTGCCCGCCGGGCCACCTTACACTCTGGATTCTCACTGCCATGCGAGATCGCGGGTGTTTATACCACTGCCCCAGTGAGGGGCCACTCGCCACCAGCTCTCAAACGGTGGAGCTGAGCCAGAACCTGACTCCAAAGGTCGCTCCACAGCCCATGCTGCCTCCCCACTTCTCATTCACTCACCTGCTTCTTCTCACCCTTCAAAGCTTGGCTGAAAAGCCACCTCCTCCAGGAAGGCTTCCAGGAGGTCCCCCAGGTGGAACAGATACCTCCTTCTCCAGCAGCAAAGGCCTCAGCCTCACCTTCCCTGGGCAGCCTGGGGCACAGGACCTGAAAGGTCAACCTTCTCCAGGAAACTGGAACCTCTCCTTGTGCTCCTGCAGCGCCAGGTCCCCCAATTCCATGCCCCTCAACCCACCCTCCCTTTCTCCCTCACCCAGGGACCATGGATTGGGGAGAGAGGAGGGCCCAAGGTTATAATCCCCTTGTATTTGTTCGCTTGTATCCAGCCAAACAAATTAAAGGTATCTAGACCCTCCCAAATGCAGGTCACATTGACTACTCACTGTCCTGCAACTCAGGAAGCATTCGATGAGTTCCTACTATGTGCTAGGCACCCCTTTAAACCTCCTGGAGTTCCCCCTTTTGCCCCCATTCTACTAATGAAGAAACTGGGGCCAGAGATGAGCTGCCTGGCCAGGTGCTCAGCTGTGAAGCAGCAACTCCAAGTGTGAGTCCGGTGCTCCCAATCTCTGCCCAGGTGTCTCCATCCACACGGGGCCAACTAGCCGGCCCTCTCCACCTCCTTGGAGAATGTTCAGTGTGGGGTATGGCACTGGGGGCCTGGGGGGAGCCGAGGCCTGCTCTGGGGCCCCCTATTCCCGCACACAGGCGCTGCTTTGCAGGAAGGTGCAGTCAGGTTCGATCCCAGCTCTACCAAGTCCTGACTGAGGGGTGTGGGCAAGCCCCTTAACATCTCTGAGCCTCAACTTCCCCATCTGTGAAATAGGGATAAAAGTTCACACTTTGCAGGACACAAACAGTGTATAAAGGACTTAGCACAGTGTCTGGCACATAGTAGGTGCTCAGTAAATATTCGTCACTTCCTAGCTTTTAATCTATCCTGGGAAACAAGACAAACCTTTGTAACTAGACCACAACACAAGGTCGTGTGAGCACACAGGAGGCTAGGAGGTGTCTTGTAGGTGTGAATTGAGCAGGCCAGACAGCATCCACGGGTGAGATGGATTTGTTTCAGATCAGAGTGGGCTTCAGATCCTAGTCTTCAGGGAATGCCTCATCAAAAGCAAGAGATTTGAACTGGGCCTTGAAAGCTTAGGCAGAATTGAGATAAGAGGAGAGGGGGTGGGTGGAGAAATGGCAGCCAGGAGGGGGAAGGCGTGGAGCAGGAGCAAGGCGAGGCGTTGCAGCAGGCACGCTCTGCCCTGGGCTGCTGAACGCACAGCTGGAAGGCCCCAGGCCAGATGGGTGACAGAAATCAGGCAGCAGGGCAGGGGGGAGATACCAGCCACTGCTCGCCTCCTCCCCACTCTCCTCTGGCAGCACTGTCATAAAGTTCGGAATGCTCATCGGGACCTTGGGAAGCCACCAGACGGTGAATCCTCAGGTCTGGGCCCTCTGCCTACAGCCCCCCCGAAGTGGCCATCCTGCCCCACTCGCATGCCTGGGGCGCCGCAGGTCTCGCCGGCTCTTGGGCGGCTCCTTTGCTCTCTGGGCATCTCTGACCATTCAAACTTCCTTTTATATTTGAGCAGAAAGCTGTCCCTCCTTGATCCTAGTTCCTTCCCTGTCCCAGCAGCACTGACACTCCCTCACCAGCCTCCTTCAAGCGTCCACACTGGCAGGAAGTCCTGCTTTATATCTAACCTAAATGCTCTATGCTTCAACTAAAATCTTAGTTGTCTGCTCTGTCACTATTCCGGCCACCCCAGGCCACCTCCAGGATAGGGGTAGTTTCCGTGGACATGGAGGATGCAGACAGACTAAAAGTGGAGAAAGAAGCAGGCTGAGGGACAATGCTCAGACGTGCTGGGGGATGGGAGCACGACACCAAGTCTCCGCAGAAAACAAGGCTGGGGAGGTCCCTCCTGGAGGCTCTCGCTGGCGGCAGGAGCTTCATTTATTCATTATTGCTATTTATATTGCGCCTGGTATTTGCAGAAGACTGCATCAGCCACACACCCTCATTAGGCCTGCAACGTCCTGGGAGCAGGGGCTTGCCAGGGCCCCGCCAGGAGGGGGCCAAAGTGGACCCTAGCTTGGAGGCCCCTCGTGCACCTACCTGACAGCCGGACCAGGCTCTCTGTCACCTCCCCAGACCGCCCTCCCCTGCCCTAGCCCAGGGACAAAGCCCAACCAGGTCCTGCTCATACTCCAGCAGCTGCTGGGCCCTGGCTCAACCCCACCCCCCAGAACTTTCTCCCACTTGTAGTGGCTGAATAGATAGAAAGCATCCGTCAATGGGGATAAACAAGCCATCCAAGCTGAAGGAGGCTGGGCCAGGATTCCTGCCCTAGGACATGACATGAGGTTCCTTCCAGGCCTAAAGATCCTAAGAGCACAGAGACAAAGATTCCAATATCTCCAGAATCCACACTGATTTATTTCTCAAATGCTCACACACCATTTATCTGTGCCAGGCCCCAGCCTAAGCCCTTGACAAATGGTAAGGCACTTAATCCTTGTCACAATCTTGTAAAATTGTTGCTACTGTTTTACAAATGAGGCTACATTGGCACAGAAAGTTTAGGTAACTTGCTCAAAGTCACACACCTAATAAATGGCAGCATCTGGGCTCTTAATTAGGAGTGTAGCTTCTAAGGCTCCAAAGCTGTAAGAGTTTCCAGGATTCCAAACTGACAAGGTGGCTCCACCTACTAAAGGAGGGAGAGGCCCGGCCCAAGATACCTTCCCACGGAGCACATTCCTCCAGGGCATGGAGAAGGACCCCTCTCCCCAGCCCTGTGGGGTCCCCAGTTCCCCAGTCATTCTCCGAGCAGCACTGTGGCCTCCAGTCCCAAGAACCAGGCCCAGACAGGAGCACTGGTCCCCACGTAGTGCTGCCCCGGGAACAGCCAACCACCATAGGAGGAAAACCAATGGCAGAAAGAAATTTCAACATTCTAAAAGCATTTGTTGATCACCTACTGGGTACCGGGTCTGTGCCAGGGCTAAAGGACATTACCAGATGGGAAAGTCTGGAAGTGCTGACTGTGGGTGAAACAGGGAGGAGATTTGGAATGAGAGCCAGAGAGAGGGTGGGCCAGACACTGGACTTCCCATACACGATGGGGCAGCCTGAGCCGCAGCGCCATGGGCACCTTGGTGGGTTTGGAGAGGCCGAGGTGGCCCTAGAGCCCCGTGTGGAGGTAGTGGCTGCGTTGTGCTGCAGGAAGGGAGAAGAGCTGGAAGGTTTAGAGAGAGGAGAGACTACAAGGAGGAGGAGGCCAGGTCACACAGAGGGAATGCGCCTGGGAAGAATCCTCCAGACGAGCCCAGGGGCTTTGGGTTGAAGCCCTTTGCATGGCTGCAGTGTCAGTGCCCCTCCCCGCCAAGCCCCCAGGAAAGCCTGCTAGACACGCAGGAGTTTCCAGTGGTGTCTGTCGAGAAAGGAGATGAGTCCCCCTCCGAGCTGACATGAGCAAGAACGGCCCTGGGCAGGTCAGCCAGTCCATCTCCCATCTGCACTGAGCCAGCAGAAGCAAAAGGTCAAAGCCAGAGGGGCCAGGAGGACATTGGCAGCCCCCAGAGGCTGCTGCGTCCACGGGAATCCTGTGCAGGTGGGAGGGGTGGCAGTGCAGCCGGCAGACCCGGCTAAGGAGCAGGGGATCCTCATGACAGCTGGCAGGTGCCCACTTGCTCCACCAGCCCACTTGACCCTCCCCAGGTCCTTGGTGATCGGTTCACACACCTCCTCTTACCCATGGGAGAACCAGAATCTGGAGAAATTAAGTAAATTGCCCAGGGTCACATAGCTGGCGAGTGGCAGAAACGGCATCCGATGGCACAGTGAGTGTGTGCACATGTGTGTGAGAGAAACAGACAGCTCCCCCTCCTGCCTGCCCAGGACAAAGGGCTGGAAAGGGGCAGAGGGCAGGTGGGTGCAGACCTCAGGAACCTCAGCTTCCCGCCAAGTGGGAGGCCCCTGACTCTCACCCAAAGCAGGTAACTAGAAGCTTCCTGGATGGGGCTCAAGGAATCCAGTCCGGGTGCCTCTGGGAAGGGCGGCAACTGGCTATCGGGGGAAGGAGACTGTCAGAGAGGAGAACCCCAGGGGTCCTCCCCACCCCAGACAGAGACACCAAAGCCCTCCCATCTACTGGCACTTGACAGGTGGTGCGCCATCTCCCTTGCCCGCCCCGTGTCCCTGCCCCCGCATACATTAGGTGCTCGTGTCTGCTGAGAGCATTTCTTGAAAGCCGGTGTTCCAGGGTAGTCATTCCCAGACCCGTTGTGCTGATGAGGAGATTGTGGTTGAGAGGGGTGACTTGAAATGCCAACTGCCACTCCAGGTGGTCCCTCAGCGATATTTATCGACTGTCATCTGGTGTTGGCTACGCAGAGACGGATGACCCCAGCCCAGCGGGGTCAGCCACGTTTGCACAACCCGGGTGTGAGCTCAGTAGAAGAGAGCCGGGAGCCGGGAGGAACCAGGCTTTTCTGTGGGGGGGGGGGCACAGTCAAAGGAGGCTTCATCTGGAAGGCCTGGGAGGGGTGGCAGTGGCGGATCAAAGTGCTTTCCTGGCTGAGCACTGGAGGAAGGTCACCCCGTGGGGAAATAGCTTGAGATAAACACAGAGTGGAGCAGAGAGGGGAGGGCAAGGCCAGGCCAGCTCGGAGCGGGGAGCCAGGGGAGGCGGCCCAGCCTGCTTCTCTCCCCTCTGTCTCTCCCCTCTGCCTCTCTCCCTCTTCCTGTTTCTCACCTCCGTCTCTCTCATCTCCCTGCTCTGGTGCATGAGCCTCACGCACGTGCACCCTCGCTCACGCTCTCCCTGCCGCTCCTGCCTTGCGGAGAGAGGACGATAGAGCAGGCGACCCTCCCGTCCATCCTTGGCTGGACAAAGGCCGGCTCCCTGGCAATCAGGCCCCCAGGAAGCCACCTTCAATGTCACCGTCCAGGAGAGGTGAGGGCTGTGCGCTGGGAGTGGGCTTTGGGCCAGAGGGGCCGGAGGGGCCGGCCTGGTGGCCGTTGCTGTCCCTGGAGGCCTGGGCCCCTGCCCTGCAGCCTTTGGAGCCCTGGCGGCTGAGGACGGCGTTTGAGCGAGACGCAGGTGAGATGAGCCTAGAACTCCACTGCCAGGGCTCAGGGCTTTCTTGCGAGGTTTTGATCTTTGTTAAAACTGGAACCCCTGGAGAGGAGTATTCAGTCCAGTTCCCAGCTCTGAAGCCGGCTCTGAGCCTACGCTCACTCTGGGTTTTGGAGAATAATGCCCAGCCCTGCCCGCTGCGTGGCCGTGGTCATACGGGGACAGAAAATGCCCTAATCAAATGCTTCCACCTAGAGAGTGCCTTGCCATCCCTCGAGCCAGCTCGGGAGCCGCCTCCTCCAGGGTCGCCCTAGGGTCCCTCATCGTACCCCCACCCTGCCTCTCTGCCCCGCCATGCTGGACCTGCCACCCCACGCAGCAGGGCCCATCTGTGCAGAGCAGAGCTGGGCCTCGAGTGGGTGCTGGAGCGTTTGCTGAAGGGATGCGTGTTCCTCACGGGGGCGTGGCGGGCAGCTCTGTCTGCAGCGGCTCCTCCCTGAGCCCCCACCGTGTGTCAGGCACAGTTCCAGGCCCTGGAGGTAGAGCAGAGAGCAAAACAAGGTCCTTGCTTGCCCTCATGGAGCTTATATTTTATTGGGGGAGTCAGACAATATGTAAGATAAATAAATAAAACATATAGTACGTCAGGTGATTGTCAATCAACCTATAGAGAAAATAAAGCTGAGGAGTCGGTTGGGAAGCGAGGACAGTGGGGCCTGTCATTTTGAATGAGGTGGTCAGGGTCGTGATCCGACTCAGGTCCCAGCAAGCTCGACCTGCTGCTGTGTGGAACAGCCTGGGAGGGGCGGCGCACACCCGTGTCCACCCACACGAGGGCGAGAGGACACGCAGGCTCCTTGGTCCCTGAGACCCAGAGGACCTCGGCAGCGGGCCCGCCTGCCCCCGAGGGCCCATTCTCCATTCCAGGTAAGCGAGCCCCTCCCCCACCCTCTCCTGTCCACCTCTCATCTCACACTGGAACACGCGCACACACGCACGCTCACACGATCCCTTCCACAACTCCTTTCCAGGAATCCCGTCTCCAGGGCCGGCTGGGACCTTGGAGCCATGTAGGAGGCCGTGCAGGGGGCGGGGCGGCAGGGGCACACCCTCAGCGGGAGTCTGGGGAGGCGTCCTGCGGAGAGTGGCTTTTGAGGTGCCTTGAAAGCGGGAGCGGCCGTCCACGGGGAAGATGGGGGCACTTCTAGTGGGGGCCTGGTCTCCCGTTTGTTTGAAAGTCAGCATAAATGATAAATAAACAGCTGGGGACGCAGCACGAGCCACCCCCATCGAGGCACCTGAGAGGCCTCAGGTGTTCCCAGGGGTTAGCCCGTCCTCGATGCACATCCACCTGTCCCCACTCCCCTGAATTCCCTGACCCCCGCCAGGCCCCAGCCTGGAGAGCTGAGCAGGGTCATTATCACGCTCCTCTGGCAGATGCAGAGGCAGAGACCAGAGAGGCCAAGAAACCGCTCTAAGGTCACACAGCAGCAAGTAGCAGGGCAGGGCCTGAAAGCCAAGCCTGTGTCCACTGTGCTGTCCCCAGCCCAGCCAGGTCCAAATACCTTGGGGCCTGCAACCACCTTGCTTCCGGCCTGCGGGGCGGTCTGGGGGTCCCCTGCACACTGACCCTCCAGGGAAAACTGAGGGGGGAAGGTCTCTGATGCTTAACTAAAGCCTTCACTTCTCAGCACAGAGCTGCCCTGCCCCCCAAATGGGAGAAGCAACACACAGAGACACTGACACACAATCCTCACACTCCCACGTGTGCACGCACCCAGACACACAAACTGCCACATTCGCACAGACCACAAATGCCACAAACACCCTCACACATACACCCAAACAGATACCATTTTTATTAAATACACTCTCGCACCGAGATGCAAATTCACGCAGATGCGTTCACACCCCTTCTCAAGTACACACAGACACATGCATGTTATTATTATTAAGTTCACACTCACACAAACCCGGGCGCAAATATGCCCTCTCCCACATGCTCTCAGAAGGGGAAGATGTCAGGGACAGAGGGAAAGGAAAGAGAGAAGGAAGAGGGGAAACCGAGGGAGAGAGACAGAGGAAATCGACTGATAGGGGAGCGAGTTTGGAGGATCAAAGCGGAGAGAGGTTTGGGGAGAAAGACGGAGAGGAGCAGAGAGGAGGAGAGACAGATAAGGAGGCGATAGGGGACTGGGAGAGAGGAGAGGAGGGAGCGCGGAGGGAGCCTGTGATTGGAGCCTAACTTTAGCTGCAGCAGCAGTGATGACTCACACTTCAGGGGGGGCGTTGAGTCGGCTCCAGGTTTCTGTTTATATTCCTCGATGAGCTAAATATACAGGCAAGGGGTTCTTCTGTTCTGGTCCGGCAGCTCCTGTGTGTTCTTCCTCCTGCCCTTGTCTCCCCTCCCCCCACACCCAGGGCCCCTGCCTCCCCCAGCGCTCCAGGCCCACAGGACGCTGCTGCGGGGGCCCTCCCGTGGCCCGCGGCACACGGTGTGCCCTTGCTCAGCGCTCCCTCTCCGTGTCCGTGCCAGGAGCTGACCGCGGGCTCGGACTTCAGGCTCAGAAATCACACGGCTCACACTGCCCCTTTCTGAAGCCAGCTCGGGTGGGAGGGTGATGCTTGCCCAAGGTCATGGGGCATTCGAGTAGCTGATCCACACCAGCGCCCCACTGGGGCTGCTGGGCCAAACCTGCCCCAGGAGCAGGGGCCAAGGGCAGTGGGGCAGGGGCTGGAGAAGGGAGAGTAGACGAGAGCCTGGGCCTGCGGACCGAGGAAGGAGTGGAACTGTGTGTGCGTCTGTGTGTGTGTGTGTGTGTGCACGTGCGTGCAAACGTGGGTCGGATAGTGATTAGAGGTCTTGGGAAAAAAAGAAGAGAGAGGATTTTATTGGCAAATTTTCCCCGGACCCACAGGGAGCTCCTCTGACAGCATCACACACCCACCTCCGACCCAGCTCCCCACACCTGGACCTCCTGAGTCAGCATTCAAGGCCCTCAGCTGCCCAGCCAGAGGCCGCCAGTGCCCACCCCACGCCCACGGGGCACTGGCGCTGTCCGTGGTGCTGAACCTCCGCGTCGCTTCTCCCGCCTGGGAAGGTGGCAATCCCTGCCCTGACCTCTCCCCAAGGCTTGGTAGCTCAGTAGGATGGAGGGAAGAGGCTGCAGCAGAAGGAAGGGACAGGGACTGCGAGAAAGTCAGCCCCATCTAGAGTTTTCCAGGGAGAGAGAGCGACTGCTGCGTGGACATGGTGCTCAATAGCCACGGTGATCAAGGGAAACAGCAAGCGAAGGCGGCTGAGAAATCGAGGCACCGCAGTGCAGGGAGGAGTCTGCGTGCTGGCCCTGCAAAGCCGCGGGTGTCCACGCGAGCCGGTCTGGGCCCCAGGCCGGTGTCTTCAGCCGGGTTGAAGCAAAGCACTCCTAGTTTTCTCATGTTTTTGTTCCCTATCTTGATGAAAAGGTTGTGAGTTTTCACACTGTCACAGAACAAACAGAGCCGCGACTTCTGTTTCCCAGGGTACGTGCTTGTTTCATGTACACCAGACAGCTCCGTCACATTTCTGACAGCTTGGAAATTTTTGTTTTCCTCTGGGAAATAGAGGAGCCCCATCCCTCCTTCCTCTGTCACACTCAGGGCCCAGGGGCCTCCTTCCTCGGCACACACCTGTGCCCCCAATGGTCCAGTTACGCGCTCCCATCCCCGCACTGTCTCGTGCCTCAGGCCTTTGCACATGCTGTTCCCCCAGCCTGGTGCCTTCCTCCCTCCCTCTTCCTCCTCTGTCTCCCCCACTGGGCAGGGAGCTTCTGTAGGAAATATCACAACTCGTGTCCGTGCCCCCAGCAGCTAGCTCAGAGCCTGCCACGCCCACTCACTTACTTTCCTTTCCTTCTACAGGAGAAAACTACTAGGCTAAATGGCCCGGCATTGGGGCGGAGGTGCAAACTGACTTCCCAAGCAAGAAGTGTATTGCAGATCTTCTGGGGAAAGAGGTCTTCAAGTCTTTAGATAGAAACTTACTGCATAAAACAACCCCACAGGCAATTTAATAGAATCTTCCCTCCCCCTTTGTCTCATTTTGCAGATGAGAAAACTGAGGCTGGAGGAAGGGCCTTGTGCAAGACTGTCCCGGGAGACAGTGGGCATCTGAGACTGCGGCCGGGGACCTCTGCGTAGGAGGAAGAGAGGTGGGCCCGCTCTCTCTCCTAGACCCTTGGGCTCCAGCCTGGCCACAGACACCCCTCAGAGGATACTCTGTGAGCCCCAGCGAGAGGACGGCCCCGCCTGGCCTCTCCTCCACCCCACCTGCCACAGGACTCCAGCCTCCAAATGATGAACAACTCCTGATTTAATTACATCTTTAATTCATCCGAGTCTCTGAGGAGCAGTGAGCTGGAACCTGTGGGAACACCCTTAGCTCCTGAGAGGCAGGGAGGGTTCCTTTTCTGTCTCAGAGAGGGGAGCAGGAGAGGATAAAGGGTCCCATCTTCCCGGGGCCATGTGGACCGCCTGCCTTCCCCACGAGAAACCCTCTGCAGACTCAGACTCGGGCTTTGGGCCAGACGCAGCCGGGGGTAGGGGGAGCCAGGGGCCGAGGGGGAGCCCCTGGCTGGTGTGTGAAGGCTGGACACGCGCACACACAGCGGGAAGGGGTTGTGGAGCGTCACAGTCGCTGTGATCCTTTCTTAGGGGTCTTCTCCTGTCGAGCACTTTATCCAACCTAACTTTAAACCTCGGGGTATCACCATCTGCACATGAGATGCCCAAGGCACAAAGGAGAGTGTGCCCAAGGTCACGGGCAGGTAAGAGGCACAACCGGGACCCCAAGCTCCACCGCCACAGGGGCCTGTCACACCCAGCGCGTAGCACCCCTAACGTGGAGTCCCAGGCGACATCTGATCCAGGAATGGGGACACTCTGGGGATGAGCATCAACAGGCCCATGAATCTCCTGGAAGTGTCTGGAAAATATTGCTCATATGTGCAAATTTCACCAAACTACTACTACTAATAATAATAGCAAGCACATGGTATTTAATGCATTGCAGGCACTTGCAGGTATTAACTCATTTCATCGTCACAGCAGCCCCAGGGTTAGGGACAGCTGTTACCAACCCGTTGTACAGATGAGGAGCCTGGGGACCAGGGGGTGAGTCACCTGAGTAAACATCCCACCCCCAGGAAGGGCTGGCGTCTCAGAACGCTGCCAGGTGAGGCTTATAATGCTGCATCTGAGGATCAGAACCCCCACTGGGACAGAGGGGACATCCTCCCCACCCCCCCAGGTACACCGGAAATGGCCAGACGCAACTCACACCCACGTCTGACTCCCAGACCTCGGCCCCTCCCCTGCACCGCGCAGGTGTGCGCCTCATATTCTCATCGGTCACATGGGCCTGGCGCTGTGCCGCAGATCACGTGTGAGGATGAGACCTCAACTGAGACGGCACTTACAAAAACATGGTAGCTCCGTTCGTGCAGCACTTAGAACGTGCTCGTTGAATCCCCACAGCAACCTCCTGGGTAGGTGTGATTGTTAAGCACAGTTTATAGATGAGGAAACTAAACACAGAAATTTAAATTATTTGTCCCAGGTCGCACAGTGCTTGGATGGTGGAGCCAGGATTTGAACCCAGGGGGCTCCAGAGTCGCGCTCTTAACCATCACGCTCCGCTCCCCTCCCCTACCCTCCCCAGGGAAGATCAGGGAAGCGGGGTGGGGTGGAGTCAGAGACCAGGCCTGGAAGGACACAGGAGGAGGACGTCTGGCAGAGAACAAGGGAGGGCCGAGGCAGAGGAGGGGGCGATTCTGAGACCAGGCTTGGGACCGGGGCCCAGCTGAGGCCTCAGCACCCCGAGACCGATGGGTACTACCGGCCTGTCGGTGCAGCAAACTGTCTGTGCTGAAGCAGTCGGGCCCCAGGCACAAATGACTTGCATGGGACAATGGGGTGTCGCCAACCCAGGGAAGGTAGGTGGGGCAGCACAGACCCCAAAGGCACGTGGGCCACCAGCTGGGCAGGCAAAAGCTGCCAACCACCGCCTGCCCCCAGCTGGGCCTCTCGGAAACTCCTGCCCCCAGGAGGGTCTGGAGGGCAACCCTGGGGCCGAGCCAGGGGCTGTGCAGGTGGGGTCCACTGGCCCCAGCTGGGGGTGGGGAGGAGGGGAGAGTCTGAAGGTTGGATCGACAGGCCGGGGTGAGTCCCCGCGTGTGGGGTTGGGGAGGAGGGGAGAATGGCACCCCAATTCCTGGCTGGGGTGAGACAGGAGGGGCAGGTTTCCGGGAGGAGAATAAGCTTCATTCGGGACAAGGGAGGCTGCGTCCAGCAGGCCGCAGAGACGTAGCGCTGGGGGCCCAGGGAGAGGTCTGAGCTGGCAGGGACGCCAAAGCCCTCAGCCCCCTCGCGTCCACTTCTCAGGAGGCAAATTGGTCAAGCTGCTCAGGACGCTCTGGGGACATCTCCTGCCGGTGTCCACCACGCCAGAGCCCCAGCAAGGGTTGGCCACCCCAGGACTCCCTGCTGGGCTGAGGCTGCCAAGGCTTCGGCCTCCTCTCTGGGCAATTCCAGGGCCGTGACCTCACAGAGCACAGAACTTGGCAGATACTGTGGGCACCAGGAGCTGACCTCACCCCAGCTCCGGGAGAACATCCCGAGTCTCAGGGCCACCCTGCCAGGGAACAGGCTGCCACAAAGGGGTGATCTCCCCGCGACCACAGCCACACCACTGGTGAGCTCTCCCGCCCCCAACCAGGCTTCCTCCACCTGTGCCTCGCTCTGCTGGCACTGCCCGTACCCACCCCCTCCACCTCTCGCTCCACCCCGGGCACTCCACGCAGCCCCTGGTGCACAGTAGGCGCCTGCATCTGCCAGGCCCTACGAGGGGCTCTGTGGCTCCGGCAGGAGGACAAGACAGATGGGAGCCCTGCAGAGCTCACATCCCCACGGGGGCAGACAGACAATGAGCAAGACTGAGCAGGGTGCTAAGTGCAAGAACCACAGACCCACAGCCTGGAAAGGGGCCTGGGGGCTGGGGGAGGGGAAGGGGTGTCAAAGGCAATTTAGACAGCTGCCACCTGGGGAGCGATCCCTACTACAGGCCAGGCTAGAGGCTCTGCATCTGACCCTTGGGACAATGCTTTGAGATGGGTGTTATCATTCTTTTTGTTGTATAGATGAAGAAACTGAGGCACAGGCAGGTAAGTTTCTGGCCCCGGGTCACAGACAGGTTCTGATCCAGACCGTATGGCTGCAGAGTCCGTGCTGGAAGCCACCATGCTAACGGGATGGGGCACAAAGCAGAGACTCAGGGAGTACTGGCCGCCTCGAATCAGATGCGGTGAGAAGGGGCGAATCAGCCCCTAGTGGGGGTCCTTGGTGGAGCTCGTTGGTCCTATCTCTGCCTCTCCTTTCTCCTCCGAGATCCTCTGCTTCCCCTCTGGCCTCATCCTGACTCTTGGCCCGGGGCTCCTCACACAGATGCCCCCTCAGGACACACCCAACCTGGAGCTCTGGGGTGCGGGACGTCTCCACACCCACCCAGCCCTGTGCCCGGCACCTTAGCTCGCCCGCGTGGGGTGAACAGATTCATAACTTTTTGCACCTTCGCTGGGCTGGCAGAGGGCGCAGGGAGGCTGAGTCTCATGGGCTGCCAACAAGCACATGGTGGGGCCACATGAGAGCCCCAGCCCCTGACTCTTGTTCCTCTCTAAGTCCCCCCTCTAAGCCACCTCAGGACCCTCGGTTCTGCGGTTAAGGAAGCCCCTGCAGGCCTGACCGAGGGCTCAGAACACCCATGAGGCCTCAAGCTGCAGCTCCCGGCCAGGAAGTGCCGGCCAAGACACCACGTTCTGGAAGGCTGAGCCTCTGGCAGGACTCCGAGGCCGTGACAAAGCCCTTCCTCCCTGCTCTGTCTCTGCACAGGTAGCATAGGTCATCCCAGAGCCCCCACCTGCCTCCCTGGGGGGCAGCAGTGGGACTGCCAGGAGGGGAACCGGGAAGTGTATGAGTGAGTATCTGTAAAGCTATGCTGCCACGACAGATAGGCCCTCAAATCTCAGAGCTTCATGCAATAACGGCTTATTGTTTATATCTGTCACAGTCCAGCTCCCTGCCACCTGCAGCAGATGGCTTCAAGGCCTTTGGAGCAAGGAAAATGAGCTAGCCATTACAAAGGATGCTTTTAGGGGCCAGGGCAGGCCTAGGGTGGCGCCATTCCCTCCCCCAATGTTCCACTAGCCAGAACTCAATCCTGGCCCCTCCTCATTGCAGAGGAAGCTGGGTGGAGGGAGAGGATTCGGGGCAAGCACTGGGCAGGGTCCTTCCCGACTGGTGAGGGAGTGACATGCACTCTCTCGGCAACCACATCTTGTTCAATAACAAGCTCCTCAGAGACGAGTTCAGCCCTCCCCAGTCCCTGACGGAATGCACACTCCCCAGCTCAGCACTGAGAGCCACAATCAATGCAGACACGTTTACAGCCCTGATGCCCCCTCCACACCCCTCTTCCCCTCCTGGCACTTAGCATAAGATCACAATCACAGAGGTGTAGGGGCTGAAAGGTTTGCACTGAGTAGCCGTGCTCACTTCCTCTCTGTGTCATAATTGCGGATTTATAATTTATACTCTCAGCTATCTCTAAAGGGGATTGCTCTAACACTAAAAGATCAGAAACCATTTAGGGATTAAGAGTGCACTCGATGTACTAGAAAGTTGAACATTTATTATAGTGGAATAATTCAGTAATATATAATACAATCATATCATAAATTACACTTATGACAGCTGAATAATACATTTCAATCTGAGCTTCCTAGCTGTAGAGGCAAAAAGGGAAACAACTATTTCCTCCATATATTCATTCTTTCCCACACAAAGACCACCCTCATTCTTCAGATATCCATATACCCCTTATAAGGAAAGAACAGTGTAAAGTTAAATGGCTACAGGATTAGTATGAGGGAAGTTTCAGCCTAAAGAATTGAGCCTACACTCCTACATCATCTTTTGGCTCCTTGTTCACAGATGGAGCAGAGGCTAGAACTCCAAGGCAGGAGACAGTCTTGATTCCATACGGGGAGATATCAAGGCCATGGTTCAGTGAGTACCCTGGAACTGCATCTGGAAGGAAGACCCCTTTCCCGATGGCTCCTACATTAATTCAGTGAGTCCCCAGGGCAACCCTGCAAGAGAGGCCTTGCTATCTCCAATTTGCAGATGGGGAAACTGAGGCCAAGAAGGGGAAATGGTTTGTGCAAGGTTGTCCAGCTCCCTTTCCCTGAAGATCCAGCCTCAGGGCAAGAGCCCCCCAGGCTGTGGGTGAGATGCTCAGAGCTCTGAGTCAGGGAGGAGATGGGCTTCCAGGCAGGCCCCAGCTTGGTCCGGAAGGATCAGAAGATGGAGACTGGCTTTCCGCCCCCTCCCGTTGCCATGGCAACAGGGCCTCCATTCTGGGGCGTTTGTTGGATATTTGCATTTTAATGGAGATGTAATTAGAATGAAAGGGCTGAGGCTGGAAGGGACAGAACTCTCCCCATTCCCTCTCTACCCCTCTGGGAGCCAGAACCCCCCCCCCACAGAGCCCACTGAGGCCCCAGAACCAGCCCACTCCCTGCTCTCTCCCCACCAAGGTCCTCTAGTGACACCTGCTCCCCCACAACACTCCGACCCCACCTGCCTGCCAGTGTCTGTCCCCACTGCCCAGATGGAAATACTGAGGCCCAGAGCAGAGAGGAGACTTATTCAGGATCTCATGATGAAAGGCCAGGCCTGGGCTCACACCTGTAGTCCCAGCTACTTGGGAGGCTGAGGCCGGAGGATGACTTGAGCGCAGGGGTTTGTTTGAGGCTGCAGTGAGCTATGAAGACACCACTACACTGTAGCCCAGGCGACAGAGGAGACCCTGTCTCAAAATAATAATAATAATAATAATAATCTCATGATGAGGGCAAGTCCCCAGAGCCTGGGCTCCATCCACTCTGCCACCACCCCTACTGGGAGAGTTTATCGGGTACAAGCTGGCTCAGGAGCAGGGTGTTTGCTTACTGGGTGCCCCCCAAGAACTCCCCCAAGTCTTCCAAGCTCACTCCTTCCTCTCCCTGTAACTTCTCAACATCTCTGTGGCCCTGAGGGCCTGGCCGGACTGGGGACCTGCCCCGTCTTACCCCAGAGAGGGAAGGGACATGCCCAAGGTCACGCAGCAACTCAGCAGCAGAGCTGTCTCTGGCGGGTCAGGGTTGAGACATTAAAAAGATCCCACCTTTGACCCCACCCAAGGTCACTGTCTGACCCCAGATCTCCATGGAGAATTTCCAGCAACTTCTTCTTGTGTCTTTATTATGTTCTTAAAATCAGTCATATGTGACCACAGGCTGTGTTCCCGGTGGGAGAGAGAAAAATTAATTATATAAAAAATGAAAACCTGTCGGGCCGGCCATTTGACCTTTCCAAATCACTGAAAAGAAGCCACTGTGCTTCTGCATAGGCCCCCCAGATGAGGCTGCTGTCCCCAGGGCCTGCCGCCGTCTTCGGGCAACATCCTGAACCCTGCAAACTCTGGGGTCCCACACCGGCCGACAGAGCCCCTCGTTCACCCAAGTGTCCACCGCCCGCACGCAGCCTGGCTCCTGGGACACGGAGGTGTCTGTTGAATGCCGAGATGATTAAGTGCCAGGTGCCAGCTGGGCACATTCCACCTTGCACCGCACCCTGCTCCCGACCGTGAGCGAGGCCCCTCCAGTCCCCACCTCAAAGCTCAGAGACGGGGGTGACCTCCCAGGTCACACGGCCGGGAAGCACAAAGGCTGCGTTTGAGTGCAGGCCTGTGGACCGCAAGCTCTGGAGCATTACCCTCTGTGGCCTCCAGCCTACCCGTGTCTGATCACAGGGCATGGAGGTCCCGTGGCCACAGACACGTGCATGTCACCCTCACAGGCATGGGCACAGGTCCCACGGCCACCCCGCTGGACCACATAGCAAGCACTTATTTACAAACATATAGTGCTTATTCTGTGCCCAGTGGTAATTCAGAGCGCCTTGCACCCAATCCCTGCAGCAGCCCTGTGAGGTAGGGATTATTAGTACAGTCAACTCACAAATGAGGAACTGAGGCACAGAGGGGTTATATGACTTTTCCAAGGTCACACAGCTGTGAGTGCAGCCTGGCTCTGGAGCTCGTGTTCCCTCCAGACCGCAGGACCCAGGAGCCAGGAGCTCCGCGCCCCGACTCTCGGCCCTGGGCGGAGGGCTGGACAGCACTTCTCACAGCCCAATCGCCAAGGAGGAAACGGGCCAGAGAAGGGAGGCAGCGCGCTGTGGGCACACAGCTGTGTGAGCCGTGGCCCCGTGGAACCCAGGGCACCTGTGTCGGCCCCAGACCACTGGGACCCCCAGCACTGCTCGCGAGGGCATCTCCCATCCCTAGCGTCTCCTCCCCCACCCAGAGGCCGCTGGCCTGGGAAGCGCCGAGGAGGAGAGACAGCGCGGAGCACCCGGGGAGCACCAGGCCGGGAGACACCAGCAGCACCTGTGAGAGCAGAAAGCGGGAGACCGCGGGAGACACAGCCGCGGAGACAGCGGCAAGGAGCCCACTCTCCCGCCACCCTGGAACCAGACAGCAGAGACGGCTTTCCTCTGGGTGAGCACGCTTCAGAGCCATGGCGGAGTCGGAAGTGACAGTGAGAAGGAGCAAGGGTGTCAGTAACGCAGGACCAGGGAGAGGACAGGCCGCGGGGAGGCCACTGGAAATCCCACTGGGTTTTCAGCGTGGAGGTGACAAGAAGCCAGAAGCGTGGGGATGAGGACACCTGAGGGACAGACAGGAGAGGAGGAGGACAGACAGAAGGACGAGGAGGTGAGGAGACACGGAGACGGAAAGAAAGCCAGACAGAGAAAAGCAAAGCAAATGACCACCCCAGGGGCCCCCAACACAGGGTTCAGAAGACCACGCATGCTCTCGCACACACTCACGTCTGCTCACACTCGCTCACGCTCACACTCACGCTCACACTCACACTCTTGCTCAGGCCTCGGAGATCCGGGCTCTAGCGTGGACGCTGACCCCGAAGCGCGGTGCGATCTTGCAGAAGGCCCCTCCCTCCCAGCCGGTGGGGAGGCTGGGAGCGAACAGGGCTGGCGTGGGAGGTGAGGGTTCCTCTAAGTGGCCGAAGGCTGCAGCTGAGGGGCCAGGGGCGGGAGGGACCCGCCTAGGGGCTGAGGCTCAGAGCAGCCCATGGTCATGCAACCAGGACAGGAAGCCACCTGTGAGACCTTGTCACTCGCTCTCTCCCCAGGGACACAGGAGGAAGCTGCCCTCTTGGAGCTTGACCCACCAGGGGCCCAGGACAAGACTGGCAGGTCCTAGGTGTCCAAATGTGGGCTGTGGAGCGACCCACTTGGGCCCCACAGTGGTGCCCCCTGCTGACCTGATCTCGCCCAGAGCAGGAGACTGTAGAATGCCAGCACAGTGGGCACATCTGTGACACTGTCTGCAGTCAGTGGCACTGACCCTCCCAGGCCCTAGGTGCTCTGTAAGTATTCATTACTGGCTCCTCACGTGTGTCCTGCAAGGGAGCTACAGTACCACCAAGCCCCATTTAACAGATGAGGAAACTGAGGCACTCTGTTAACGGATTGCCTCGGTCACACAACTCCCTGCAGCCTCCCTAACAGTGAGTGTCCAGTTGCCATTTGCAAGCTTTTCGGGAAGAAGTCCTCACCTCCTCCTGGGCTGCACAGCCTGATGGCTCTGCCTCAGTTTCCCCACCCACTTGTCCAGGCCAGGCCAGGCCAGGGAGGGCTGTCTGGCCGTGGGCATGGAAGGCCAAGGGACAGAGACAGCAGAAAGCCGGGGCCACGCGGTGCTGGATGCCCGGAACCAGCCGAAACCGCGGGGCGTCCGGACCCCCAACCCGAACCCCACGCAGACCGGGCCGCGGAGCTGCAGCTCACGAGAAAGCTGTCCTGCGGCGCCACCTAGTGGCCACCGCGTCGGCAGATTCCGTGGTGGGGAGCCGGCTCGGCAGGGGCCGCTGCGGGGATCCACCCGCGACAGAGGGATCCCCACGCCGGCGCCCGGTGCCGCCCAGCCCAGAGCGGGGAACGACAGAGCTCCGCCCGTTGCCCTCCGAGGGCAGCCGCGCTCGCTGCGCACCTCGTGAGCCGCTCCGCCCGCGGCCCGCGCTCAGCCTCCTCCGTTCAGTGCGTGCGTTTACGGAGCGCCTACTGTATGCCCAGAGTGTTCCAGGCGCCAGGGATACGACAGTGAACGGAACAGAGACCCCTGCCCTCGAGGAGCTTACCGTGGGGTGTGGTGGGGATGTCGACAGCTCACGTAATAAATAAGGAAACAGCCCGGCTGTCTCAGAAGCAGGGAAGGGGCGCGTGTCTGGCCACTCCGCGGGCTGCAGGGCCCCGCACTGCCCTTAGCACGGAACCGTGGGTCGGCAGCCCTGGAGACATCCCTCCCCGCGCGGCATCCCTCACCTCTCCTCCGGCCCACGCCGGCCTGCACACTCCCACCTCCCCGCGCTGGTCGGCGCCCCGCCCCGCCCCGCCCCGACTGCGCAGGCCCGCGGGGCGCCACCGCGCGGCTGTCCCGGGCTGCCGGTGCAGGGACGGCCCGCAAATGCTGGGGCCAGGCGCCGCCGTGTGACCTGGTCAGGTCCCTTACCCTCCCGGTGCCGCTGTGTCCCCACCTGTAAAACGGGGAAACGGTGCCCACCCATGTCAGTAACTAAACCTGAGAAACAATTTTAAACGCTCATTAATTTAAGATAGCAATAACAAACTCCT
The DNA here is from genome assembly GCA_008750895.1 of Mirza zaza. Lineage (NCBI taxonomy): Eukaryota > Metazoa > Chordata > Mammalia > Primates > Cheirogaleidae > Mirza > Mirza zaza. The sequence continues at coordinate 671 of VSMD01137082.1, read as the reverse complement.
TGCTTGGTATCATAAATGTAAGGTTTTTCGGCGGTGGTGAAAAGAAAAGACAGACACAGAGAAAGAGTGGGGGCCAAACCACGTGGCTTTATTAACACACTCGTGGCGAGGTTCTGGGGCCCCAAGAGAGGGGGGGCCCCGGAAGTCGCCGCAGTTTGAAGGGGCTGAGGACTTTTATACCCTTTGGGCGGGGCTCGGGACTTGTGGCGGGAAGAGCGGGGATTCTAGGAGGGGCTGGAGGTATCTGTGGAATCCAAGAGCCAAAACGTTCTTATCCAGGTGGACATCTGGGTGTGGATCCTCTCAGCGGGTCCTGGCCGTTTTGTCCTTGGCGAGTCTGGTCTCATGAGCCTTTTCTTTCTTTTTTTTTTTTTTTTTTGAGACAGAGTCTCACTTTGTTGCCCAGGCTAGAGTGAGTGCCGTGGCGTCAGCCTAGCTCACAGCAACCTCAAACTCCTGGGCTCAAGCAATCCTGCTGCCTCAGCCTCCTGAGTAGCTGGGACTACAGGCATGCGCCACCATGCCCGGCTAATTTTTTTTCTATATACATTTTAGTTGGCCAATTAATTTCTTTCTATTTATAGTAGAGATGGGGTCTTGCTCTTGCTCAGGCTGGTCTCGAACTCCTGAGCTCAAACGATCCGCCCACCTCGGCCTCCCAGAGAGCTAGG
>VSMD01137081.1:0-53924 GCA_008750895.1 Mirza zaza | reverse complement strand
GCAGAGCAAAAGTTTTTAATTTTCTTGGCCCGGCGCGGTGGCTCAAGCCTATAATCCTAGCTCTCTGGGAGGCCGAGGTGGGCGGATCCTTTGAGCTCAGGAGTTCGAGACCAGCCTGAGCAAGAGCGAGACCCCATCTCTACTATAAATAGAAAGAAATTAATTGGCCAACTAATATATATAGAAAAAATTAGCCGGGCATGGTGGCACATGCCTGTAGTCCCAGCTACTTGGGAGGCTGAGGCAGCAGGGTTGCTTGAGCCCAGGAGTTTGAGGTTGCTGTGAGCTAGGCTGACGCCACGGCACTCACTCTAGCCTGGGCAATAAAGTGAGACTCTGTCTCAAAAAAAAAAAAAAAAAAAAGTTTTTAATTTTCTTGAAGCCCAGATTATCAAATTTTCTTGGATCGTGACTGAAGTCTAAGATCATTTTACCTAGCCCCAAATATTTTCTTCTGTGTTTTTTCCTGAAAGCTTTATAGTTCTATCTTTTTAAAATCATTTTTGCAACAGCTTTATTAAGATACAATATACAAGCCAGGCGCGGTAGCTCATGCCTGTAATCCTAGCACTGGGGGAGGCCGAGGCAGGTGGATCGTTTGAGCTCAGGCGTTCGACACCAGCCTGAGCAAGAGCGAGACCTCGTCTCTACTAACAAATACAAAGAAATTAGCTGGACAACTAAAAATGTATATGGAAAAAATTAGCCGGATGTGGTGGCACATGCCTGTAGTCCCAGCTACTAAGGAGGCTGAAGCAGAAGGATTGCTTCAGCCCAGGAGTTTGAGATTGCTGTGAGCTAGGCTTATGCCACGGCACTCACTCTAGCCCGGGCAACAGAGTGAGACTCTGTCTCGAAAAAAAAAAAAAAGATAAAATATACAAACCATACAGTTGAACCATTTAAAGTAACCTATGCAGGCTGGATATAGTGGCTCACGCCTGTATTCTCAGCAGTTTGGGAAGTGGAAGTGGGAGGATTGCTTGAGCCCAGAATTTTGAGACCAGCCTGGGCAACATAGCAAGAACTTGTCTCTTAAAAAAAAAAAGAAGAAGAAAGGGGGGAAAAGAAGAAAAATTAGCCATGGTGACACCCACCTATAGTTCCGAGCTACTTGGGAGGCTGAGGCAGGAGGATCACTTGAGCCCAGGAGTTCAAAGCTACAGTGAACTATGATCACACCACTGTACTCTAGCCTGGGTTACAGAATGAGACCTCCATCTCTAAAACTAATAACTTAAAAAAATAATTAAAGTACGTAGGCAAGCAACAATCTATCTTCTGTCTCTATAGATTTGCCTATTCTAAACATTGTGTATAAATGGAATCATATTCTAAACATTACATATAAATGAAATCAAATGATGTGGTCCTTCATGACTGGCTTCTTTCACTTACCACATTCATTTATCACTTTCACATACCACACTTTATCTATTCATCAGTTCATAGGCATTTGGATTGCTTCCATTTTTGGTTATTATGAATAATATTGCTATGAACATGTGCAAGTTTTTTTGTGGACATATGTTTTCCTTTCTTGAAAAATGTGGATTTCTATTTCTTGATTTTCTCTTTTTTGGTTTATTCGTTCTCTTATTTCTTACTGGGTTTTTAGAACTTTGCATGTCTGAAGATATCTATCTATCTTTCTTTCTTTTAGAGATGGAGTCTCTCTCTATTGCCCAGGCTGGAGTGCAGTGGCGCAATTATAGCTCACTGCAACCTTGAGCTCCTGGGCTTAAGTGATCCTCTTGTCTCAGCCTTTGAGGTGGCTGGGACTACAAGTGTATGCCACCTGCCCTGGATAATTTTTTTTAAAAATTGTTTTAGCGACAGGGTCTCACTGTGTTGGCTAGGCTTGAAGATAACTTTCTTTTACCCTCACACTTGATTGATAATTTGGTTAGATATAAAATTTTTAGGTTGTCTGAGAATTTTGAAGGCATTGCTCTATATCTTTATCATTTGTATGTGACCAGGTTTGGATTTTAGGGATAATTTTTTGTTTGTATATTTTCACCTTCTCTAGCTTTTCTAGTGCTCTGAAATTTGACAATCATGTGCCTCAGAGGTCTATTTTCATCCATTATCATTGCCCAAATTCTGCTCTTTCCATCTGGAAATTCATATCCTTCAACCTTGTACAGTTTTCATAAGTTATCTCTTTGATGTCTCCTTGTTTTCTTTGTTATACTTTTTCTAAAACTTATCTTTATTTGGATGTTGCTCCCTCTAAGCCAATCATCTGATTTGTTCTTTTTTTTTCTTGTCCTGTGTTCAGGAAGATATCTTCACCTTTTTCTTCCAACTTCTGTTGAGTTTTTCTGCCACCTTTAATTGTATCATCTCTTTTTAATTTTCATGAATATTTTCATTGGTTTGCTTTTTGTCTCATTTCTGTTTCATGGATGTAATTTTTTCTCATCTTAAGGATTTTTTAGAGTCAGGTTTATTGAGGTATAATTTACATATAATAAAAATTGACTGTTTTTAGTGTATAGTTCTGTTTGTTTTGATAGGTAACCACCACCATAGGCAAGATATAGAACAGCTCTTTGGGAACTGTGACTATATTTCGTGTCAGTATTTTTAGGGGGATGTTTGTGTGTGTGTGTGTTCTTCTGGGATTGGTCAGAATTTTCAAAGAAGTATCTTCTGCACTCTTGCCTGCAGTGTGTAAGCCTGGCTGCAAGCCTCTGTGAGGCAAGTGGTAGAAAGTTAGAGCTTTCAACATTTAGTATGTAAACTTTTATTTGATCACCCTGTTTAGGATATGTTCGTCTCACCCTTATGTGTACCTGGTGTTTCCCATGTCAAGGACTCTGTTGTACATTTTCTATAGAATAAAACTCCAGTTTTTTTACTGGAATACAGAAGGGGATTTAGGCATATAACTGTGTTTTAAATGGATATTCAGTCTAGCTACTTGTTCTGAGAGTCAACTTTATCCCCATTTCTTGACTTCCTGGTATTGCCAATTCCTGAACTTTTGGAAGATTCTGCTTTTCACTGTTGCTGGTTGCTGATTTAGGATTCGGCTTTCTTAGATCTGTTAAGATTTGGCTTTCTTAGATCTGGTAACTGTTAAGTCATTTACCACTTTTGCTTTGCGATTTCCATACCTCATCTTTTCTTTTTCTTCTCTTTGTCCTCAAGGAATACACACACACACACACACACACACACACACACTCACTCACTCACTCACTCACTCACTCACTCTCTTTAAGAGACAAGGTCTTGCTCCATCAGCCAGGCTTCAGTTCATTGGTGCAATCACAGCTCACTGTAACCTCCAACGCTACAACTCCATGACTCAAGCAATCTTCCCACCTCAGCCTCCTGAGTAGCTGGGACTATAGGTGAACACCTCTTAGCCCAAACTAATTTTTAATTATTTTTTTGTAGAGATGGGGTATTGTTATGTTGCCCAGGCTGGTCTTGAACTCCTGGTTTCAAGTGATCAGCCTGGTTTCAAGTGATCCCGCTGGCCTCCCAAAGTGCCCCTTATTGTTACTTTAATGGAGTTTCAGGGAAGGGTAGAAGTAATTGCGTGTGTTTAATTCATTATCTTCAACTAAAAGATCCTTTTTCCTTAAAATTAAAAAGAAAAAAAGGCTTACATTGTGGCATTGTGGAAAAGACCCTTTATGATCTATTAACAGCTTCTGCCTATCTCTCTAGCCTCACTTCTCACTCTTTTGCAACTGGCCCTCAGCCTAAGCTCCAGCCACAATCTACTTAAGAGATTGCCAAACAAACCATGCTGCTTCATGCCTTTCAGTTATGCACATGCTATTTTCTCATTATGCTGTTTGTCCTTTAAGACTTTCCTTAGTTAAGCTTTGCTGAATCTTCTGGGTGCCCCACTATTAGTGCTTATTATATTGTTGCAATTATTTATTTACTTTAAAAGGAAATCTCACCCTAAAGGTTTTTTGTTTGTTTGTTTGTTTGTTTGTTTTGATAGCCTCCCTCTGTTGCCCAGGATAGAGTGCTATGGGGTCAGCCTAGCTCACAGCAACCTCAAACTCCTGGGCTCAGGCGATCCCCTGCCTTAGCCTCCCGAGTAGCTGGGACTACAGGCATGCACCACCATGCCCAGCTAATTTTTTCTTTTCTTTTCTTTTCTTTTTTTTAAGTAGAGATGGGTCCAGCTCTTGCTCAGGCTGGTCTCCAACACCTGACCTCAAGCAGTCCTCCTGCCTAGGCTTCCCAGAGTGCTAGGATTACAGGCATTAGCCACCAGGCCCAGTCAAACACTAGACATTTGTTTTTTTTATTATTCTAAGGAGAACAGCAAACATACTTTATTAGCACAGGAAAGCAGCCATAACAAGACACAGCAAGCAGAAACATACATTAGTACTCAAGAAATTAGTGTTGCATACAAATATAGCTTTTCTTTCTTAACTTGAGTACAGGTAGGGCTGTCCATGGATTAGAAGCAGGAAATCTTGAATACCCTAAATCATATTTTTGGAGAATTCAGAATATGCATTAGAAACACCTGTGGAGTTAGATGCAGTGGCAAGTGCCTACTCTCAGCTGCTGGGGAGGCTAAGGCAGGAGGATCTCTTGAACCCAGGAGTCTGAGACCAGCCTGGGTAACATGGTGAGACTCACATCTCAAGAAGAGAGAGAGAGAGGGAGAGACTTGTGGAGCTTTTAAAAGATATAATTGTTTTGGGCTCCAGTTCAGAGAGACTTGCTGAGTTATAGTCTCTGAAATTAGGGCCCAGTAAGATGCATTTTCAAAAGCTTCTTAATGATTCTTTAGAATAGTATCTCTGAGCATCATCTACATTAACTTAAGGGCCTGGCATATAGTGTATGCTGTATGCTTAGTGGATTTTTGTTTTTTGTTTTTTTTTTTTTTGAGACAGAGTCTCACTTTATTGCCCAGGCTAGAGTGAGTGCCGTGGCATCAGCCTAGCTCACAGCAACCTCAAACTCCTGGGCTCAAGCAATCCTGCTGCCTCAGCCTCCCGAGTAGCTGGGACTACAGGCATGTGCCACCATGCCCAGCTAATTTTTTCTATATATATTAGTTGGCCAATTAATTTCTTTCTATTTTTATAGTAGAGACGGGGTCTCTCTCTTGCTCAGGCTGGTCTTGAACTCCTGAGCTCCAACGATCTGCCCACCTCGGCCTCCCAGAGAGCTAGGATTACAGGCTTGAGCCACCGCGCCCGGCCAACTTAGTGGATTTTTAAAGAAAGAACAAGGGAGGAAACATGTTCAGGGCACAACCTAAAATAATTCCTGTGTGAAACCAGAGTATGAGTGGGGAAATCACCAATTTTCTCTTTTATGTAAATGAAGTCATAGCATCTAATTCCACCACCAACTCCTCTTTGGATATAATCAGAGAAATAGGAGTGCCTGGATTATGTTTTCAAAGGTAGAGGGAAGGTTTGGAGAGCTGTGTGCGCGCATGAAAGAAACATGTAAGGATTAGGCATAGGACAAATCAGATAGATGTCTGATTTTGGTTCCTCTGGCTGCTTGGTATTATATTTGACCCAGTGATTTGGTTACAAAATTTTAAACTTCTGTATATTTGTATGCCATAAATAACACTACTTTATATACCTGCTTCCACAACCTGTGCATTTAACAAATGGCTAGTGATATGGAAAATGGGGAGATTGACATGTTGCTCTGGCAAATTTTATTGTTACTGTATGCAACTAAAGAATGAGAACACAAAGAGCCCTAGTTTTCTGAAGTTCTCTGGCTTGTGTTTCCTCTGTGTTTAAGGTTTTTAAAAATGTATAAATTAGAACTATGTCTTCTGCTTTACTCATAACCCTCTTTTACATAGCATGGTGCTATTGTTGTATGTTTATGTGTATGTTAGAGAAATGATCAAGCTCTTTTACTTTTTGTATTTTCTATTTATTCCTTTCATTTTATTTTCTAGGTATTTAAGAGATTATGGCATCTGAAACCCACAATGTTAAAAAACGGAACTTTTGTGATAATATTGAGGATCATTCTACTGATCTTCCTAGAAAAAGGATCTCTAATTTCACTAATAAGAACATGAAGGAGGTAAGTCCATGGTTTCTAGGTAACAGGTATGACATTTTAAACTGTCAGGTATACTATAGATAGCTCTGATTAAATTGTTTACACAGTGGGAGGATAATAATTCTGCTTAATCTCCCAGAATTATGTAGAATTAATAAAGTATGACCATTATATTCCTAAAGCAGTAAAAACTTTTTAGCCAGTATACTGTTTTTTTTGTTTTGTTTTGTTTTGTTTTGTTTTGTTTTGAGACAGAGTCTCACTTTGTTGCCCAGGCTAGAGTGAGTGCCGTGGCATCAGCTTAGCTCACAGCAACCTCAAAATCCTGGGCTCAAGCAATCCTTTTGCCTTAGCCTCCCAAAGTAGCTGGGACTACAGGCATGCGCCACCATGCCCGGCTAATTTTTTCTATATATATTTTTAGTTAGCCAATTAATTTCTGTCTATTTATAGTAGAGACAGGGTCTCGCTCTTGCTCAGGCTGGTCTTGAACTCCTGACCTCGAGCAATCCGCCCGCTTCAGCCTCCCAGAGTGCTAGGATTACAGGCGTGAGCCACCGCACCCAGCCCAGTATACTGTTTTGATGTGATATAGTTTGAATATTTTAGTTAATGAGGAATCACAGAAGTGCTTTTGGGTCATCTTTGTGAAACTCATTAGCGCTGATATAATTTCTTTTAAACTATATTAAAATTCAACTCATTAAACAGCATAGAAGTACAGTATAATATGTGTCTAGCAGCATGGAAAATAGGGAGATGAGTATGTTGCTTTGCCAAAAATACCTAGGTACGATGTTGTACCTAATGATTGAAACTACAGCATTAGAACAGAGAAAACTGTAATCCAAAAAATGTACTTGTTGAATTTTAAATTTGTTGATATCAATCACAAAGTTTACATAACTCTAACTTGAGTATGCTGTAATGATCTACTTTCATTTTTCAGGTTAAGAAATCTCCAAAACAGTTGGCTGCTTACAAAAATAGGTAAGAACTTCTTTAAAGTTTGTGGGGAAGTGCAAATATTGAAAACTAAGTAAGGATGAAAGTAAGGAGAAAAATAAGTATTCTTTTTTATTAAAATAATGATTAACTTATCATCAAACAGCTCCTTTGTGCCAGGCTCTGTGCTAATAAACACATCAATATTATCTCTGTACCTTACAGCAGTCCTGCTTGATAGGTATTATCACCCCTAATAGTTGATGAGAAAACTAAAGATCAGAGAAGTTAAGTGATTTGTTCAGGATCATACAGCCAGAAAGTGGTAAAGATGGCATTCATTATCAGATCTGCCAAACTCTAAAGGCACGTTCTACAAAACCACTGGTTCTCACAGTGTGATCTGGAGGCTTGGGAAGTCCCCGAAGACCTTTCAGGGAATTTGTGAGGTCAAAACTATTTTCATAACAATACTAAGACATTATTCACCATCTTCATTTTCACTGTCTTGCAAGTAAGTGTACAATACAGTTTTCCAGAGGCTATATAATATTTGATATCACAATAACTGGATGGAGAACGAGAATACACTGTCTTCTGTTAAACCAGATTGTTTTGGAAAATACGGGTGTTTTGATAAAATATTCTATGTTAATTTGTAATGAGTCATTACTTTTGAAATGAATTAACAAGTATTTTTAAATTTTCTCAGTTTTAGTTTCTGACCCAGTAAACATCAATAGATATTACCAACATAAATAATTCTTTGGGACATTAATAATTTTTAAGAGAGCAGACCAGGTGCAATGGCTTATACTTGTAATCCCAGCACGTCAAAAGGCCAAGGTTGGAGGATCATTTGAAGCCAGTAGTTCGAGCCCAGCCTGGACAACATACTGAGACCCCATCTCTACAAAAAGTATAAAAAAATTAGCCAGGCATGGTAGCACATGCCTGTATGTAGTGCCAGGTATTTGGGAGGCTAAGGCAGGGGAATTACATGAGCCCAGGAGTCAGAGGCAGAAGTAAGCTATGCTGTGCCACAGCACTCCAGCCTGGGTTTGACAGTGAGACCCTGATTCTAAAAAGGAAAAAAAAAATTAAGAGGGCAGCGCATCCTGACAACAAAACATTTGAGAACCACTTTACTTAACCATGAGATTTGCTCTATTGTGTTCTGTCTTACACAAAATTAAATATACTTCAGTTTATTTTTTTATTTTTTGAGACAGAGTCTTGCTTTGTTGCCCAGGCTAGAGTGAGTGCCGTGGCATCAGCCTAGCTCACAGCAACCTCAAACTCCTGGGCTCAAGCAATCCTCCTGCCTCAGCCTCCCGAATAGCTGGGACTACAGGCATGTCCCACCATACACGGCTGATTTTTTCTATATATATTAGTTGGCCAATTGATTTCTTTCTGTTTATAGTAGAGACGGGGGTCTTGCTCTTGCTCAGGCTGGTTTCGAACTCCTGACCTCGAGCAATCCGCCCGCCTTGGCCTCCCAGAGTGTTAGGATTACAGGCGTGAGCCACTGCGCCCGGCCTGTACTTCAGTTTAATTAAACTAACTAAAATATTCAAACTTATACAGTCTATCACTTTGTTAGAAAAAGATTAGGTGTCTAGAAGGTATTATAATTTTCTTATTCCCACAGTGGCCTTTAATATTTTATTTTAAAGCCATGTATTTACTATGTTTCTTTATTGTTATTTGATATAAAGTGTCATCCTTTTCATTGTTTTGCAGATAATTTATTTCCTTTTTATTTTCCTCGTCAAGCTAAGAGTTTAGTTTTTGTTTTAATTATTCTATTTACCTCTCATTTTAGTGGACTGGGATCACAAAATGTGGCCTATTAATTCTCTGTTTAAAAGCTTTAGAGGTTTTCATATGGTTCTTTTTCATTTAAGAAAATAAATTCTTTTTACAGAACAGTTGGACAAGCTGTGAAAAGCCCAGATAAACTGCATAAGGTGATCTATCACAGAAAGAAGGTTCATCATCCCTTTCCAAATCCTTGTTACAGAAAAAAACAGTCCCCTCGAAGTGGGGGCTGTGACATGGCAAATAAAGAAAATGAACTGGCTTGTGCAGGCCACTTGCCTGAAAAATTACGCCATGATAGTCGAACATATTTGATTAACTCCAGTGATTCTAGTTCTTCACAAACAGAAAGTCCATCATCAAAATATAGTGGGTTTTTTTCTGAGGTAAGTTATTTCTCTATGTCATTTCTAGCTTAACTTTGTTCTTGTTATACTATTGTTTTTTTTTTTTTGTCTTTGCCATATTCTAGTTTACCACTCATTGAATACAGACTTATTTAAGTGCCAATCAGTCACTAAACATGAATTAGTAACTCCCTGAAACAATTTTCTAGACTAACCACATCTGTTTCAGTAATTTATTCCATTTCCCTAAATTGGCAGTATCTAAGATGGAATGAAATACTCGATAGGCTGCTATAAATATCCAGAATGATAAATTGGCTAGTACAGATTTAAAGGAAGGGAAAAGGAGGCTGGGTGTAATGGCTCATGCCTGTAATCCTAGCACTTCGGGAGACCAGGGTGGAGGTTCGCTTGCCACCAAGAGTTCTAGACCAGCCTGGGCAATAGTAAGACCCCATCCTTACAAAAATTTTAAAAAATTAGCTGTGCGTGGTGACACATGCCTGTGCTCCCAGCCGTTCAGGAGGCTGAAGCAGGAGGATTGCTTGAGCCCAGGAATTTGAGATTGCAATGAGCTATGAGCGAGGCTTGCTTGTAATTCTCGCTGGCTCGCTCTCCTCTCTCCCTCCCTCCCTCTCTCTCTCTCTCTCTCTCTCTCTCTCTCTCTCTCTCTCTCTCTCTCTCTCTCTCTCTCTCTCTCTCTCTCTCTCCTCTCTCTCTCTCTCTCTCTCTCTCAACACACACCACTACCAAAAATAAAGGAGAAATCTTGCCTAAAAAGTTGACCAGTTATCCAGGCATATATTTTGCTAGACTCTCTAAATTGCCTGGTAGATTTGCTTAGGCAAACCTGTATGGCTTACTGCCCTTCTGGCTCAAGCATAATTGGTTGTATTAACAAGCTCAAGGGAATTAAAGTCAGATATGTCTGCTTCTCGAGTAGATGAGAAAGGAGATGCTTGTGGATCAGCTTCTAGAACAATTTTCAGTGGCCTACGGGCTTTGTAAGAGTTTTGGAGATTGATAGAGAATTCTAGATGGAGCGAAATTCATAGTTTTATAGATAAAAATGTCATCGCTGGGGTTACCTCAGTGAACAGTGACTGCAAATCCTTAGTTTACACATTTAAAACGCTAGAAAAATCCCATGTGTTTATTTTTAATGCTCATATTCATTTTTAAAATTCTTCTATTTATAAATCTAAAAACTGTTGAATTATGTACTTTAAACTCTTGAATTATGAACTTTAAGGCATGTAAATTATAGCTTAGTAAAGTAGTTTATATAAAAATGTAGTAGTTATATAAAAATGGTCATTTGAAGGAATGGTTGATAAAATTTATAAGTACACATGAGTTTATAATGATAAACATGCTAGAAGAAATGGAGGGAGTGAGTGGTATCTGTGAAAAAAGAGGAACAAGGAGAATTTTATTTAGTGGTGTATTATCGTGGGCCCTGGAAAATAGGATGATGACTAAACTCTAGTGTTAAAGAAAATCAATTGTCATACTAATTCTTTCACAAATATTGAGAGCACCTTACTGTTAATATTGCTATTTCCCAACCTAGAATGTCCTCTGCAGGCTCTGAGGAGAAATAGATTGGTGGGTGAAAAACAGGCACTGCCCTTTCTTTCATGTAGTTATAGAAGTAATGAGGCCAACATTAATCAAATCGTCATACAGACTGTATACTCTGAAAGAAAAGAACATGTGACTATATAACCTAGAAATCTGACCTAGATTGGATCCTAGGTTGGTTCTTCCCTTGAACTGAGGGAATAAACTTCTGAGTGCAAGTGCCTTAAAAAAAAATAAAAGTTTCAGTTGTGTATTTAAATCATAGCCACTGTGAGATCTTTTTCTAAAGACCCTCCTTTTACTTTGCTTTCTCATTTTCACTACTTTTAACAAGTCTTCCTTAACCTCAAATTGAACTAATACGTGTATTGGTTGCTCTGTTGTTTCAAACCTGTTTTCCTAATTGACTAGTACCTGCTCTAAAAACCTAAATCTAAAAGTGATACCATATTATTTTATCCAAGTTCAAATGTACATAACCTTTGATCTGGCTGTTTCCATTGTAAAGTTAATCTTAACGAAAGTATTTAAGTATTTTTTTAAAAAATGAAGTTGATCTGTTTTGACATTGAAAAATGTTCATATAGGTGAAAAGGCAAGGTTTTAAACAATATATATAATTTAATTTTTAATTTTTCAGAGTGTTTATTTACATACCTAATTTGTCTTTGTCTAGAAAATGGTTTGGAAAGATACATACCAGTCTGTTGACTGTGATTACCTCTGGAGAGTGATATTGGATGTTTTTATGGGCAGGTAGAGAGTATTTGTTTTTTCTCTTATGTAGTTCTGTGTTATTTAAATATTTTACAACAGGGGAATAATACTTTATTATATAAAAATAGACAAATTTAAGTGATACTGTAACATCACAGAACTGTATTTATAGTTCCCTTCTTATGCCATTTAGTTGGTAATGACTAGCTTCTATGTTTACCTTTTCCTTTTATCCACATTATAAATTAAGTCCTAGATTTGTGGGTCAGCTAAAAATAATTTAAAATTATTGGGATTTAAAAGAAAAATAGTAGTAAGCCAGAAAAAGTATTGGTAAAAATTAAACAGGTCCTAAATTTGTTCAGATCATTTGTTTAATATGTTCAACTATGATATTCCTTTTTGTGGCCAGTAAAGGAGTCACCTTTGCATAATTTAAAACCATGTCTACCAGAATGATTTATGAAAAAAATAGTTTCATATACTGTTTCAGTGTGCTTTTTAACAAATTAGATTATTGCCTTTCAGGTTTCTCAGGACCATGAAACAATGGCTCAAGTTTTGTTCAGTAGGAATTTGAGATTGAATGTAGCTTTAACTTTCTGGAGAAAGAGAAGTATAAGTGAACTTGTAGCTTATTTGGTGAGGTAAGTGTGCTCTTTTATGTTCTTTGTTCAATAAAAGTAATTTTCAGTGTGATATTAGAAGTGCCTCTTCTTTTTTTATGTTATTACTAACTAAAATTTTAAACTTCTTATGTTTAGCTTCAAAGAGACAATATGGTTTAAATTACGTCCATCACTAGTCTAAGAGTAACCAAAATACAGAAAAACCATCTGTTTTATCAGATTGAGTAAAGCTGTTATCTTTTCTGATTAAGATTCTTATCTGGGCTGGGCGTGGTGGCTCAAGCCTGTAATCCTAGCTCTCTGGGAGGCCGAGGTGGGCGGATCCTTTGAGCTCAGGAGTTCGAGACCAGCCTGAGCAAGAGTGAGACCCCATCTCTACTATAAATAGAAAGAAATTAATTGGCCAACCAATATATATATAAAAAATTAGCCGGGCATGGTGGCACATGCCTGTAGTCCCAGCTACTTGGGAGGCTGAGGCAGCAGGATTGCTTGAGCCCAGGAGTTTGAGGTTGCTGTGAGCTAGGCTGACGCCACGGCACTCACTCTAGCCTGGGCAATAAAGTGAGACTCTGTCTCAAAAAAAAAAAAAAAAAAAGATTCTTATCTGTAAAACTAAGATACTGATATAGGAAAACTAACTTTTTAAAAATCTCCTTTGAGTGGGAATTTTAAGCATAACCTTCCTCATTGTATTCAAGTCTATCAAATGTTACCTTAGTTGAGGCCTTCCTTGACCACCTTATTTAAAAATACTTATTTCCTCATTCCCTATCTCCCTTTGCTGTTTTAGTTTTCTTCAGGGCACTCATCATCAATCTACTCTATATATTTTACTTGTTTATTTGTTTATTGTCTGTCTCTGCTCCATTGACACACCTATACTCGCACGTTGGAATCCAAGTCCTATCTCTTTGTTCATTGCTCTATCCCCAGCAATTGACTCATCATAGACACTGAAATTATTTGTTAGATTAATGAATTTCTCAAAAGCAGTGTGAATATTATAAATATGAAAGTAAATTTGAAATAATCAGTTCTCTGAGCAATGCTGTTCTTTTTATACTCGCAGGATAGAAGATCTTGGAGTTGTGGTAGATTGCCTTCCTGTGCTCACTAATAGGTAAAAACAATGTTTTTCAGAAAATCAGTTTAAAGAAGGTGAAATTATGGCCTGTTCATATTTTTATAACTTAGTACTTTCTTTATGTTAGTTTACAGGAAGAAAAACAATACATCTCACTTGGCTGCTGTGTAGACTTGTTGCCTCTAGTAAAGTCACTACTTAAAAGCAAATTTGAAGAGTAAGTGTGAATCTGAATCTTGATTCATTTTTCTTTTTCAGCATTCTTGATTTTGTGCTTTGTGAGTACATAATGATAGACTGGGCTCTATGAAACATACATGGTTTCATATTTTAAAGAGCTTTTATTACAGAAATTAGGAAAAGAATATGAAGTGACTAAAGAACAGTTACAAAAGCATCTATAAACGAGTTATATGAAATAGAATTTTGTGAAATAGATCATGAAGTAGTGAACTAAATTTTTAAAAAGGGAAAGATAATATTTATATGTATTTGGGGGGAGGGAGAGAATATCATCTTTTGTAAAGATTTCTTAGATAAAAACACTTGAATTCTGTAACAAAATGTCATTTCAGATATGTAATAGTTGGTTTAAACTGGCTTCAAGCAGTCATAAAAAGGTGGTGGTCAGAGCTATCATCCAAAACAGAAATTATAAGTGATGGGTGAGTATACCTTTAAAGATAAACTCATAACTGAAATATTCCTCAGAAAAGCAGCTTGATTAAATTAGGCAACAGTTTTATTCCATGATCATTAGTATATAATATTTATTCTCTTCATTTTCAGAGAGAGATTAACTTGAGGTATTGTTCATTTGTGAAAATCACACATAGAGGTTAAATTGCATAGCCTACGAACCTCTGTATCTCTTCTGGCAGAATCGTTCCCTTCATTTTAGGAGGAAAAAGCGCAACAGTGGTTTAGCCCTTATATCCATTATATAAGTAAGGGAGGGGAAAAGAGATACCCTTAGTGGAATAAGGAATGGAAGCATCCTGCAGGGTCTTTGGCTACCTGGACATTAACTTGAGTGTCCAATGTTGATGAGTATAATTCTAAAAACCATAATAACCATAATTTGAGTATTGCCTTGATGTGAAAATCTGTGAGCCTTCTACCAGAGTAGCCAGATGATCATGTTGCCACACGTAAAAAATCTCCCAACAGTCTCCTGAAAGTCCATAATTTTCTTTCTAGACTCTCAAAATTTTCTGCTTCATACCCAAGAACAGGTTGTACAAATGCTTCAAATGCCTAGTTGTTCTCTTATCTGCTTTGACAGCTAGATAACCTTTCATTTTCATGATTGACATGTATTATTTTAAACAGTTGCTTGACTTTAAATAACATAGTTTTCTCCTGATCTATACTTGAAAATTTCAAAACTGTTTCATTAAATATATTTACTACCAAAATCTATATCCTACTATATTTGCTTTCTCATTTTTCTTCTTTTTTTCTTCTAGAAATATTCAGATTTTAAAACAACAATTAAGTGGATTATGGGAGCAGGAAAACCATCTTACTTTGGTTCCAGGATATACTGGTAATATAGCTAAGGTAATTATATTTAAACTTAAAAATTAGACATTGAAAATTAGAAAAAATAGTATTATACATTTATAAATGAATTTTTTGGTACTGTTCTAATAAGGTCTAAAGTCAATTTCATACGTGCAAATGCTTAAGGTCCTCTGGGTATGGCCGTAACCTTGGCAGAGATATTAGCCATTGAACATGTTTCATGTACAGCCACAGAAATGCCGTGCTGGGGGTATTTAATGAGAGTTTAAGTCAGAGAAAAATATTTAGACAAACATTAAGAATCCAGTTAGGACAGCATCAGAAAACAAGAAAACGAGGAACTCAGGAAATAAGAAATGAGAAACACAATCGACTGGTTCTGGAGTATTAATTTTTACCTTGCTTTCGCTAATGTCATGCTTTTTGAGAATATAAACTGTTTAAATCACAGAATGAATTTGACATTGGTCTTCACTGATATACTTATAGCTTAAAGGAAAAGGTTATTTCTAGTTTGGATTTTAGTATTTAAACTCCTGAAGTCATTGGTAGCTTAAATATAATGACAGGAAAAAAATTGTTAAGAAATATTTTCACCCTTATTACTGGGCATGCTGCTATCATAAATGGGCATTAGCCAGGAATAAGAAAGCCTTCTTTGATTTAAAAAAATATAATATTCTAAATAAGGGGATTTATGTCACAGACTTACTTGTAAAGTTCTTCTTGAATTCCTTCAAAAAAAGAAGCAAAATGTGTTACCATTGTATGATTTTACTCCATAGAATTCTTAATGATAAGAATCTTAAAAACCGAAATGAGTTTCATGGAAATTTTTTGTTGTTTAGGTTTTTAGAGCATACATTACATGCCACCTTGCTCTGGAGGGTTCTTGTATTCTGGATAGTAGTACTGAAAAAATGATTGTTTCTTTCACAATTTGCTTTCAATTATAATTTTTTACAAAGGGAGAAACTTTATTGTGAAAATGACCGTAAAGTACTGTTTATTATTGAGAACAATATTGAGTGATTAAAAGTTCAATGTGAACTTTTGTAAGCTATGATAAAACCTCTTTTATAATATTGAACCCTCAATTTGTAATTTTTTTGAGGGAAGAAATCAGAGAGGCTATCATCAAGCTAACCTTCAGTTTATGTAGCACTGATAGAATTGCTATGAATGTTAGCTATAAAAGCAGAGTTGTTTGAGCATAGGAACCAAAATATTCACTCAGTACTTAGCAAACATTTATTGATCACATGCCATGCGCTCTAGGCCCTGTGCTGAACAAATGAAGATTAACAAAACAACAACTGAGTAAGACACATCTTTTACCCTCAAAAGGTCACAAAGGCAAATCAAGCAACAAAAAGGGTAAAGAAAATGGGTTGTGCATATGTGTATTTATTGTACTGACTAATGAAATGTTTTTGTTTTATCCTTTAAGGATGTAGATGCTTATTTATTACAGTTGCATTGAGAGATTTCATCTTACTAAAGACCACTTGGTTGTTCAAAACATCCTTGGACTATGATTTACAAAAAAAAGGTCTCCTCTGAGAACTGTGAACTGTGGAAGAAATCAAAACCATTTTTCCTGTTAAAAAGCCACGTATTGAAACCACTAATAAAACCCTAACAATCTACTTCACATTGAAGTGGAAAAATATCCAAAAGGAGCAGCTTCAACTTCAATGAGGTGAAAGTGCACTATGAAGATTGTTCACCTTTGCTGCATTTGGGATTTATATGGTTATTCAGTAACATTGTTTAAGAGCTACTGGGTCTTAATGCAATCCTGCACAAGAATATAATTTATACTATGTGAAAAAATAAGACAGGACTTACTACTAGGAATAGCAAAGACCAATCATCATTCACTTTTTTTAAGATTGTGTTTTATAAAAAAGCACATAAATGTGTGCAGCTATTTTCTTATGTTGAAAAGACTGAAAGTTAAAAACATCATAGCAGAAAACAATATTAAAAATTTTTGTCCACACTGAGATACTGTGTATGCAAAATGCCTTAATTATTAATAAGCCAATGTGTAATGATACCAATATCTGTTTAAAAAATTAAAACCAACCATGCTTCTGGCATGATAAAATCATGGAATTAAATCAGGGGCTTACATTCATGTAGAATGTTGTTGAAACATATTCCACACCATTTTTAAAACTTGAGAATATTTTTAGTATCTCAGATTTTTTTTCCAGAATCATCATGTCACATGTATGTGTTATCTTTATCTAAAAGAAAGGTGAATATGTATGAATGTTTAACTGGATATGTCCATGGACTTGGCTAATTTATATTCACTTTTTATTGTATATAGATTTCTAATATTTTTCATTTCTGTATCATTTAAACTTTTCATTTGAGTAAATTCACTAAATATTTCTATTTTTTTGCTTTTTTAATTCTGATTTTATATGAATTCTAATTCTTTTTCACTACATATGTTTTAAAAAGAGTTACATGCAATGCGTTAGACTTGTTTACAGTTAATGCTGACCTTGTATTTTAAATTCCAACACTTTACATCACTACCTCTTCTAATGGTTAGTATGACATGCCAGCAGACTGTATGAGGTCTTTTTTTAAATACCATTTTTAGTGTCAATGAACCTAATTCTGAAATGTCTTAATAGCTCTAAATCTTACTTCTTTTGAAAATGACTGGAGTTTAATACCACTACTGGTGGCTCATACATCATCTCATCTTTAATATGCCTGACAGGTATCTGAGCAAAGATTTTTAATAATTGAATTTCTCTGCAGTATTCCTTCAAGCCCTTGAATGTAAATCTTTAGCATTTACCTTTTTAGTGACTACTGATAAGAATCTCAAAGCATATTTCTTGCTTTAAAAATGTTCTTTTACTGATTTCTATTTTTGTGTAGCTATATTTCATATAGCTATGTATTCTTCACAGAGAACATAAATTGTAATAATTGGTTATTTTCTTAAATCTTTAGATTAGAATAATTTCAGATTACTGCATTTCTATGATTTGAGAGTTGAGTTATTAAGAAGTCATTTTTCAGAACATGGGAATTTGAATTGTAAACCTATGTCATCTCTGAAACCTTAAGATGATGAAATATAACCCTTTGTTCCTATTTCTTTAACTGTCTAACAGTTTAAACTGGTTAACTTGGTTGGAGTATGGTGGTAATGAAGCTAAGGACAGAAGTTTGATCTTTTCATAGGTTCATTAACTTTACACACAAAATAGTTTTATGGCTACAGATTGTACCTCCCCTCAGGTATCAATCTCACAAATTCAGCTTTCAGTCATAAGGAAGATGCTGTGTATAGCTTTGAATAAACTCTTCATCTCAAATGGAATGGTTACTCAAATAATTGGTATATGTGGTCCTCTATACTTTAATATTTAAAATAATATATTCAAAATAAGATATCTAAAATACTGTATAATTTTTAGTTTGACAAACAATACTGGATCACATATTTTCTGTATTTTTCTCTGGGTCGGATCATTGACCTAAACTGTATCAAAAATTAAACTTCAACTCAATAAATCAAACTTCACTAGAAATTAAGCATAAATACAAATGAAATATGGAAAGGTATTATCCTGGTAACACTTCTTATGCCTAAATTTAGGTTTGTTGAAGGTGACTAGATAACACTCCACTTTATATACTCAGAGCTGTAAGGCAGCAGAGTTTTTAGCTTATAAAGATTATTCAGTAGCACACACTCCTAATTTCTGTTCTTTGGCCTTTGCAGTTTACCGTAGTACCTACCTCTGTCAGTTATTGAGTTGTGATTAGTATTAGATGATTTTAAGGTTCTTGGATAATAGATGTTAGATAAATAAATATCATCGAACACTACTGTTACTGTTAAGCTCTTCTCATGCTGCAGCATTTTAATTTAAACAGTGTTGATCCCTAGAAAGAGCTAAAGAAAGTGTTTGCAAAGTATTTTGGCTGTTGTATTGACCTAGATTAAGACAATCTCTGTCTGTCATTGTTCATTTGTTGCTGTGCTGCTAAGCAGCATACAGAACTAAGGGACTATACCCAAAGTCTCCATGCCCTTGTAGCTCTTCTACCTTCTTAGGTCTTCTGTACTTGACTTTGCTAACTTTCCAAGTTTAGGTGCAGGTAGTTTATTGAGGCAATAGAGGGTTATAATCAAATAATCTGCTTCTACTAGGGATAAAGTAAATTAATTATGTAAAGAGTGATCATGATCAGAATAAGGGGTTAAAAGTTAGGAAGCAAGTATTATCAGGTTTTTTTTTTTTAATTTTCTGGCAGTAATTTCAAAGGTAGTTGGCACCAATTATTTACATGAATCTTGAGATGTGAGAATTAGGTATAAGTATCTATATCCATTTTGGGAAATCATAAATACCAGTACTGAACTCTAAGGGCTACTGACAAATTAAATCCTAATGCCTCTAAATATACTTGGTACATGTCATATCCTAACCTTAAACAAGGTAGTGTGAGTTCAAAGCTAGATTTCTGGCTTTTGAATCAGTAATTTTCTTGAATGTAGAACATTTCTATATTTTGCCAAGTTGTTGATATACTTAACAACAAATGGATAACTAATTGGAGTGATGATTATTAGTTATTGATTGCCAATAATAGAGATCATATTTAAATACATAGTTACTTAAGAAGTCTGAAAAGGCAAGATTTAAGTTAATATTTCATTAGTCATTCCCACTTATCTTTATTCTTATTTAAGAATAAGATGGTAATGTCCGTTGCCTTTATTTAAAGAAAAAAAATTAAATTAGAATTATAAGCAGCTGACACAACTGGAGTGGTCCATTTGGATACACTAATTCTTATCTTTCAATCCAGACTTTTATTCTCTGGATTACCTTAGATGGAAATAGTATTGCTGGACATATGTTGGTAGGTATTTACTCCTATATTATTATTTCTCCCTTGATTTCTAATTCTTCTAGCTATGAAAATTGTCATAAAACTTTGTGGCACACTATATCTCCTCCTTTTTCTTTTACTGTAACAGGAGTATAGAATAAAAAGTTCATCCCTGAACATTGTATGCTTCCAATTTGTAATACAGCTTGATTGATTCAGTGATAGCATCAACTATAACAATGAAAGTAAATACTACATATCATAAACCAGTATACTGAGTATGTTTTCCAATACTGTATTTGAAATAACATATTTAAAATACTATAATCATTATAATTTTCTCTGGGTCAAATTATTGACTTCAAAGTATCTTCTAAAATCAAACTTCAATAAAAATTAAGTACAACTACAAATACAACATAGTATATACCACAATATTTTCTCTTACAGTCTATAATTAGTCATAAAACACAGAAAAAAAATTTGTCACTATCAGTAATTGAATGAAAGGGCAGTCCACAGCTGCCAATGTATTTTTCACAGCAAAGCTTGTTATATATTACTGCTTTATATACAAAATTATTACTCTCTGAACTAAGTTGTTTTCAGATGGGAGATGCCAGGAGTCCAGATAAGGATTATGCCCCTAAATATACTTGAACTAGTGTTATTCTTAAGCGCTTTATAGTATTCTTTATATTCATTCAGATTTAAACCAGGAATTTTTTTTTTTGTTTTTAATGTCCTGGACCTGGGCAGGACTGTTGTAACACTGGGTTTACACCAAAGCTTGGGAGAGTTAATCCAAAGTATTTTCTAGGGTAAGAAAGAGTTGTCATAAGAGAACTGGGAGACACTGAATTGCCAGAATTACTTGCTTCCAGAATTACTCTATTGCGTTTATCAACCAAACGTACAGAATGAAGCCTGGGTTGGAATTAGACCTCATCTTCCAGGAGTCAGGACTAGAGTTAGCATTCATTTACTTTTCTACTTCCATTGTTATTTTAAAAAGAAGAAAAAATTCATTAGCCCTTTGTTTAAAATTATTTAAACAGGTAAATGAGGACCTACCTTATCTCTCTTTTGCCCTGCATTGCACTTGCCAGTTCCTCTGTACAACTGTACCTTAGCCTCAACAGCAGGAGACATAAGAATTGATACCTTTCTTATAGGCAAGTTCTAAAGCTTACAAGGAGTTTGGAAGAGGCTTGTCCTTTCCCCTTAGCAGTCCAAATTCCTTTCCCCTACTTAGAATAGGTGGTAAGAAATCAGTAAAGGGGAAAGACCAACTTACTTTTTAGTTCTTTCCTCAATGATTCTTAGACTATAGAGAGGGTATTCCCAGTTAAAAATCTCATGTCATGTCAGTGTAATTTATTTCAAATGAAAAGATTTTACCCTAAAACTTTGTATAGTTTGTCAGCATATTTGTGTTTCCTTGAATGCTTTTCGTTCTAGACTAAGCTTCTGTGGCATACTTCCCCTGGCTTTGTGGCCACCTCTCTTGCCTCTTTTTTTCTTGAAGGATCCTCTGCCTGTTAGGCATTGGTGTTCTACAAGTTTCTGTTTTAAGGGCCCTTCTCTTCTTACTCTGCCATTTCCTTGAGAAACATCATTTATTCCTATGGCTTCCTTTACTCTACGTTAATTGTTCTCACTTTGAGGGTAGAAGGGAAGCCATTTTGTGGTTGACCAAATAGAATGATTTTTTTTAAAGGCAAACATTGAATTGTATGTTCATCATTCTCAAATACATATCTAAACCTTACTCTTAGCTTTAAAATTGTATATTCAATTGCCTACTGGAAGTACCCATTAGGATATCTTTTAGATATCCTGAATTCAATATATTCAGAATTGACCTCATTCTACACCTCTACTCCCCTTTATCCACTTTACTCCCACTGCCCATACATGAGCAAAAAGTTTACAAAAAGTATTACAAAGCCCTCCTGAGTCCTGCTTTTCCATTCTCATTGAATAGCCCTAATATCAGCAATTATCAAGCTGCAAGTCTCTGAATCGTCTCTGAATCACTCATCAAATCTTGTTGATCTAACCCCCACAGTTATGTTATCTTTCTACCTCTCTCCACTTCTCCTGCCCTTAATCCAGGGAGTTGCCTCTGTTATTCCAGCAGCCTCCTCACTGGTCTCTCTGGCATTAGTCCTGCATCCCTCCAACCCATTTCCCTACATGCTACTCCAGAATAATTTATAAAGCACTAATCCTACCATGTCACTCCTTAAGGCCTCTTAGGAGAGAGTCTAAAAAGTATGGTTTACAATCTTTTGATGTCGCCTCACCAATCAAAATGAATTTGGTTCAATTTCTGAAAAAAAGATTACA
The DNA here is from genome assembly GCA_008750895.1 of Mirza zaza. Taxonomy (NCBI): domain Eukaryota; kingdom Metazoa; phylum Chordata; class Mammalia; order Primates; family Cheirogaleidae; genus Mirza; species Mirza zaza. The sequence goes on along the minus strand of VSMD01137081.1, from coordinate 31,992 downwards.
CATCCTTTGCAAATTCTCCTTTCTCCTGAACACTCTTCTCCCCCAAATTCACCCAGTTAGCACTTTCTTAACCTTCAGTTTTCAACACAAATCCTCTGGAAAGCCCTCTCTGCAGCCTCTTGGGCTGTTAGAGGCCTCTGCCATATACTCTCTTCAGCCCTATTCTTTTCTTACCAGTACTGATCAGTGTTTTATAGCTGCTTATTATCTGTCTTCCCAACTAGATTGATAGCTCTATGAGAACAGAAACCATGTCCTCTAGCATGAAGCCTGGCAAGTAGTTGGCATTTACACCTTATTGAATAAGGCAAGGGCGTGGTATTTTTGCGCATACATCACGTGGGAAAATAATTTAGTAACCCAGAGATATTTGTGATAGCATGGCAGCTGAAAATGAGTGGTTCTAGAATAAGAATTTCCAGTTTTCATCTTTTTTTGTTTTAGAAAATTGGTTTATAAATGTTTATAATTGGTTTATAAATGCTACAACAAAATAAAACTTTAGCTAAGATGTGTTTAATCCTTAAATGTTGTTTGTTTTTCTATTTTTCTTGCACATAAGATCTGTGCAAGTGAGGGCCATCTATAAAGCACAAAATTAAGGTATTTCATGTAGTTTTTGAAATACATAAATTTTCTTACACTTGAGGGTGTCCCTTGAGTGTTTTCTCTTCTGCTTTTATCTAAAAATGATTGAGAATCATGATATGTAGTGTTCTTTTTTCCTTGTAAGCACCTTTTTAAAATTACAAAAGTAGGCAGGGCGTGGTGGCTCTCACCTGTAATCCTAGCATTCTGGGAGGCCTAGGTGGGTGGATGCTCGAGTTCGAAACCAGCCTGAGCAAGAGCGAGACCCCATCTCTACTAAAAAATAGAAATTAACTGGACAACTAAAAATATATAGAAAAATTAGCCGGGCATGGTAGCACATGCCTATAGTTCCAGCTACTCGAGAGGCTGAAGCAGGAGGATCACCTGAGCCCAGGAGTTTGAGGTTGCTGTGAGCTAGGCTGACACCACGGCACTCTAGCTTGGGCAACAGAGTGAGACTCTGTCTCAAAATAAATAAATGAAATTACAAAAGTAGTACAAACATTTCTGGAAATAGACTAACAAAAAGAAAATTAAACACCCATACTGCCATCTACCCAGAGGGAACCACTGGTGTCTGTTCTTCCAGGTTTTCTTCTATGTGTTTCTATATTTTTAACCCGAATGGATTTATACTCTACATGCTAATATTTGGTATATTGTTTCCTGCTTTCCATACACTGAAAAAGCTTAAGGGAAACTGAAAATCTTTTTTGCCTTATTAAAGCCATATATTCTGAACAGTTTTTTTTGGAGAAATTGGAAGAGTCTCCCCCAAAATTGAGAATTACCTTTGAAGCATTTTAAAAATAGGATTCTGTTTTCTTTGACCGTTTCTAATCATTACCTATTTTTTAATGTCAGGAAGAGGACTTACAAGGAAAAACAATAGAATGCCTGTATTTTGAAAAGAAACATGTAGATTTATTTAAATGATCCTAAGTATTTGGGAACAAAATTGCAACTTATGGTATGTTTTCTGTAGCCATCAAATATAATTTTTTAAATAAGTAGTGGCTCAATTCCTATGTATAAAGTTGGCATAACATTAAGCAATACTATGAATATTGAGTCAATGGAGAACCACCAAGAGTTGATTTTTAATATTCAACCCTGTCCAAAAAAATCAGTTCCTGATAACCTGATTCTCTCTTAAAACATTTTCTACAAAGAATTTATTTGAGGCACATCTAATAATAATTTTCTCTCCCGCCTAAATACTGTTCTTTAGATTCTGTGTTCTTAATTAAAAACTAATCATTGCACTCTGTGCTTTAGGAAAGTCACTTAATGCTAGAAATGGAGAAAAAAATAATGGTGAATAAGACCTGAGGTAGGTAAAGCTAGTCATTTAAAATATATATACACACATACACTCAAAAATCTAGGGGGGAGGGGAAAAATCTGAATATTATGCCTAAATAGTTGCCATAATCAACCATAAAGATTATTAATATAACTTTATGTGGAATAAAGGAAGAGGGACTAATGGGTGCACTGATGACTTATTAAGTGATCGTTCTATAGCACATCAATGTTTTTATACTACTAAGTAGGTGGAATTCTTTATCCACCTAAAGGTGGAAGCCTTTTGTCACCTGTAAGATCACGCTTTACATTGACATGCTTTTACAAAGAAGCATATGTGTGTTTTAAAGAACTAGCAATAAAATTTTATTCTCTATATTATTCATGAAATTATTGGTGATTTTAGCCTGGTATAGTTTTTTGATTTATACTTAAGCCAATTAACAGCAAAACAGATTCACAGAAAATGGTTAGTACCCTTCTAATTAATAATTTTTTTAAATTGAAATCTTTTCTGATTTTTTCCTTGGTTTTGTCATTTATGAGTTTTTTAAAGTAAAGATAAAATTAGTTTTTTTAAAGATAATTACACACAAGTATAGCATTTGAAACAAACTTAACATGTTAGGCTTTTAAGAATGTCTGATAGTACTGATTCAGGGCCATGTTATTGTTGGCTTAGTAGCCTTAGTCTAACAATGGAATCAGTCACTTCTGCTTTGGCAGGCTCCATGTATTTAATGAATATAATGACTTCAACAAATCTTCAATATATGAAATAACAAAAGTTTACTTCAGACATTTCTGATGACTTTTAAATGGTATTTATAAATTATACATTGATAAAATTATCAAAACTGCAGTTATTTTCTGTAAATTTCATCAGTTATTTAAACATTGACATAAGTTTGGAATTAAATAATAAAAGCTATAGTAATTATTATAATTAACATGTGCTTGGTGTAGCCTTCAAGAGAGTAGCTAATGTTTTAGATTAGTATTACGCCGTATATCTTAAGATTCATTTAGACAAATGACATACTTCTGTAATTTGTTTTTTGTTTGTTTTTTTGAGACAGGGTGTGTCACTTTGTCACCCTGGTTAGAGTGCAATGACACAATAATAGTTTACTTCATCCTCAAACTCCTGGGCTTAAGCACTCCTCTGCTGGGATTACAGATGTGAGCAACCACGCCCAGCTCACTTTTGTAATTTGAACTAAATGAAAATAACATGACTTTCTTTTTCTTAGGTAGTGGGACCTAATAATTTCTTGAAAATATAAATTGATGTGGAAAGACTCAGTTATAAGTTTTGTGTTTCAGTGACACAAAACCCAGCGTTTTCTTTTAAATATTAATGCAGCTGTTGACTAGTGTGATATTTGAGAAACTGCATATCTTTGAAATCAAATACTTTAATTAAAAGATATTTATAAAATATACACAGCTTCCATGAGCTCCTTGTAGCAGCTGGCACCACTCCTATTTGTCATATCACATGTGGCATGAGTTTCAAGTCTGCTATTTTTATCTCTTGATCAATCTTTTGTTTCATCTTTTAAGAAAAAAAGCAACAGCTGACCATATAGTAGGAACAGCTTACTCCTGTACATTTCAATAATGTTAATTAGCAGTGATCCAAATTGTAACACTGATAGTTTGGAAATGTATGTACACAACCATTTAGCCAATGTTAAAGATACCAAGGAAACATTTGGTTCAAATTAAGTTGTAACACGTACAAGGTATTGGACAACAATTGCTCATATCTGTAATCCCAGCACTTTTTGAGGCCAAGGCGCGAGGATCACTTGAGGCCAGAAGTTCGAGACCAGCCTCGGGCAACATAGCAAGACCCCGTCTCTATAAAAATTAAAAAGTTGTACAACAGTTAAGTTGTATATAAAGAATGGAGCCTCAAAGTTGAATTTATATATATTTTTTCAAATTAGACTAATCTCTTTTCTCTTGTTAGTCATTCTAATTATATAGCTCTCTAAAGTCATATTTCAGGTTGACTAAAACTTGTACTGGAAAATTGAGAAGGTGGGTTTTATGTTGCAAATGAATATTAATAGATATGATTGAGAGTATGTCAAAAGTTCTCTATTTACTGCATGTTATTGTTTCTGGTTGCTAAACACAGGCATTCAGCTGCCAGATACCGAGTGAGTGGATGCCAATTGGTTGAGGTAGTGAGGCTGTCCATAATCAACAGATTACTTATTATCTGCTCCTTGATGTTAAGCACAAAGGTAAGGTACAGTCCCTATCCTCAGAAACTTTTTCTAAAATACCAAATGTTCTGTGGTTCTAAAACCATACTATTGGAAAAGACTTTGAAAGCTTTAGTTCTTACATTTGCTTTTAAGGAAGATCTCAGTCAAGCGATTTCACACTCAAATGTAAAAAGTAGTGTATTGCACATTTTAAAACTAGCTTTTTCTTTATGTAGTGCATGTTACTTTTTTTTTAGAAGACTGGCTACTAAAGTATAGGAAGGTATTTGCCCTGGTCCCTCAGATCTTTATAATCAAAACTCAAATATTAATTAGGTTTAGTAGGGAGTTTTGTATACCATAGCCATCCCTGTTTATTTCTAGATTAGATATATGATATCCATACTTATTAATACATATTCGTTATCCATACTGTGATATCTTTTGAGAATAATAGCATTCAGTGGATTAAGATACAACTTTAAAGGGCGTTTTGTCTTAGGTCCTTTCCTTTTTCCCTGAATATTGTACCTTGTTGAATGGGTAGCTGCTGGGAAGTTTTCCTTGTAAGAACTTGAGCTGCAAAAATTCTAGTTATATCATATCTGGATCATCTTTTTTCTTTTTGGGCTAAGAATTTCAAAAATTATTAAACATCCTAATGTTCTTTGTTGTCACACCATTATTAGTTACACTGAAATGATTATCTTGTTTGGCCATTAGTACCTTTGAAACCAGAGATGTTCCATTAAACTAATATAATTTAAATTTAAATATTTGCTATCATTTTTTTTTTCCTTTATGATCCTTTGCTTTTTTTGTTTTCTTCTACATACTGTGTACATCTTGTTCCTATTTAATTTAGATTCTAAATCTGCTACATTACATCCCCTTCAGAGCTTGTATCCTGAATCATACTGAGTAAAATGGCTGCTTGGTAAATTTTAAGTATTGGTTTTTCACTGTTTTTTCTTGAATTGTTGCAGCAGCATTCTTTCTAAATTACTACTTTCGACTCCTCAGGAAAAAGTCACATTTTAATTATAAATGATATGCAAAAGCAAAACTATAGATAGAGCTCCTTATGGCTTGTGATACGATCATCTTTTATAGAAAAAATATGTAAATTATGTAAAATCATAGCCTTTAAATATACCTACCCCTCACCAGGTAAAATTTCATTACCTGGTGACATTGACATTATACAGTGGTTATGCAATAATGACTACAGACTGCATTCCTAACGCGCAAGATAAAGCCATATGCCAAAAGCATTCCCTTTGTAGGTGGTGTGGTTAGCCTAGAAGGAATACATTCCCTGAACTGTCTCAAATGAAATTATTGAATTTTTAACTCCAAAGTTGCACATGTCCTAGACAATTTGAGTTTGTCCTTTTAAAGATTTGGAAGAAAGCTGTTCCTTAGCACATGCAAGTCACAAATACCATGATAGAGGGGAAAGAGCACTGGACTAGGATCAGGGTGCCCTGCATCTTAAACACTTAAAACTGAGGGTCAGAGATTATCAGCTGAAGTAGGTTTTATTTACTTGGATTATGAGAAATGAGTCTGACTTCAGCTCAACATCTCAAAATGGTAATAAACTCTGGTCCATGATAATAAAGTCCCCAGCATACTATACAGCTTCTGCTTTGACACCACAGTGGAAGATTTTCCTGATAAAGCTATGCCAAATACGGAAAGACATATTTTGACATTTTATGCCAACCAAAACTTTTTTTATATTCCTGAAGGCTGGGCTAAAAGCTGAGCTAAAACCTTAATCCTTAATAAACGTAAGCTCCTTCACTTTAGCCTGACCTGCCCTTTTTTGTATACTTAATATATTAAAGATCTGAATAAATATATAATAGCTAGTTGATTATAAGTTTTGAATTTCAGTATTTACAGAAACATTACAACACTTTATTTGGAACAGCACCCAATAAATGCATTGCCTTCTGAAAGGAATTGCTGAGTCACTTGATTTCAGTTTGTGATCCATTCAGCACTTTTATAGAACTTAAATATTTGTGTAAAGCACCAGCAAAGCTATAATTGTGACCCATAAGCACATTTTTGACTCCTACATTCAAATGTTAATTTTCATTCATGAGCACTTTCAACATTTTATACCTATTTACCCAAAACAACTTACCTAAGTCAGAACTTTACAATAATCAGGCAATTTTTTTCTCCTCCCCCTGCTTTAGTTTTCTCCCAAGAGTCATGTTTGATTGAAGGTTTACATTAATAAACATTTTTCTAATAATTTGGCAGCTTCTTGATATTGTACATAATGTGTGTGTGATTACTGCAGATCAAAGATAATGCTAATGAGCACAACCTTTCACTCTTTGGTAAGGGCCCTGAGAAGAAAGTTTCTAGAGATGATAATAGGTAACACTGGATATTAACTGTGTGCGAGGTCGTGATCTGAGTACTTTACATGTATTAACTCATTTTGTCCTCACAGCAACCATATAATTGTCCTTATGAAGAAATTAAAGTACAGCATTTTAACTGACTTGAGGGCCACATAGCTAATAATTGGCAGAGCAGGCAGCCTGATTCCAGAGTCTGTGCTCTTAACATTAAGGTATGTTCCTATACCAGAAAAGTAAAAGAAAGGAGATAGGAAAGGGGTGGAGGTGGAGCAGTGTTATTAATATTTGACCTTTGAATATGGCAATTAATAGGCATTACTGTCACTCTAAACATGTAAATTTTATGGTTCTTCAAAGAATGTTTTATTCTCTCAGGATATGTGTCTACTGTTTATTTCCTTTGTATGATGCATACTAAATCTTATATAGATGTTTTAATCAGTTTCTACTAAGGTGTTCCTGATAGCAATTATTTATAAGACCTAAAACATATCTTACATGTTATACCTGTTATATAAATACTTTTAACCATGTTTCTTTTTTTTTTTTTTTTTTTTTTGAGACAGAGTCTCACTCTGTTGCCCAGGCTAGAATGCTATGGCATCAGCCTAGCTCACAGCAACCTTAAACTCCTAGGCTCAAGCAGTCCTTCTGCCTCAGCCTCCCAAGTAGCTGGGACTACAGGCATGCGCCACCATGCCTGGCTAATTTTTTTTTCTATATATTTTTAGTTGTCCAATTAATTTCTTTCGATTTTTAATAGAGACGGGGTCTTGCTCTTGCTCAGGCTGGTTTCAAACTCCTGACCTTGAGCAATCCACCCACCTTGGCCTCCCAGAGTGCTAGGATTACAGGCAAGAGCCACCGTGCCCAGCCTTAACCATGTTTCTTTACTATAGCAGCACATGGATGCATTCCCATGGTGCTATGCCTTTTTAATTGTAGGTGGAGCAGGAAAAAGTTCCATTTAAAATTTATTTTGCTTAATGTGGGAAGAAATCAATGGTATTCCCACTTATATATTTTCTTAACCGCTGAGATTTTAGTAAATTTCAGTATCTCCTTCGCTTCAAAATTGGCAAAGCCAGGGATGGTAGCACATGCCTGTAAATCCTAGCTACTCGAAAGACTAAGTTGGGTTGAGTCCAGGAGTTCGAGTCCAGCCTGGGCTAGAACATAGTGAGACCCCATCTCAAAAAAGTTGGTAAAATCAAGTGTAATTTGAGGCTTAAATTATAATCCTTTGGCACCCTAATAAAGAGGAGCAAAACTAAGAAAATTGATGTTAAAATAACCCAGATAAGCCTGTGTCTTAGAGAAAAGAAACTATTATGCCACTATTGTATCTAAACTAGTTGTTTTTACTAGAGTTTACTAGATAATTTGTTTCATTGTACATCCTTTGTATATGTGGAAGGTATTCATTATTCAAATGTAATTATAAACAGAAAAATCTGTAAAAGTAATATCGAAAGCCTTTTCCTCATTATATTTGTGAATGTGGCACACTATAGTAAAAGTCACAAAATGAAAAGACTCCTAATTTGAAGATAAAGTTAAGAGATGATATTGTCTTCCTTCCTAACATTAATTACTTAAATTTGGAGGCTTATATCCTCCCACCCCAAATAGTAGCCTTAAAATGAACATGAGGTTACTTTTCCTGGGAAATCTATTGCCAAGCATACATGTCTCCTGAGTAAGAATTAGGGTTTTACAAAAGGCTGCCTCCTTTGACCATGGGAGCTTTTCAGAATGAAGAATCAATTTATGACATAGTTCCATTTTCCAGCTTATCCCCCAAAAGTGGGTCTGGAAACTGGACTCAGAAGTTAAACAGGCTTCATTTCAAGTCTTATTTTCTTTCCCTCTTCTCTTTTATTTGGACACTATTTACTGGTGTGCTAGGTGTTAGGAATGCAAAAATCTATCAAGACTTGGTCTCTGCCCTTAAGCAGTTTCCAACTTCAGCACAGAATATTAAGCTCAATAGTGGAGGGAAAATATAGGACTGTATGGCCTCACAGAGAAAGAAATCTAAACAGACTTTGGAAAAAGAGACCAGGAAGAAAAGATTCACAGAGGTACCCCAAATTAAAGGAAAATGAGTAGGGGTTAGCTAGTTAAAGAAAGATGGCCCTGGCAAAGTAACCAGTGTGTCTAAAGGCTTGTGGTATAAAACAAAAGGTACACTGGAAGGCGACAGAAATATATGAGGGGCCAGATATTTTATTTTTTTAATTTTTTAATTTTTCATTTTTTAATCTTCCTTTTTTTATTTTATTGGAAAACCTATTTGAGGGAATAAAGGGCCAGATAACAAATGTTTTTGTGAGCATTGAGAATAATATTCTAAGTTTTAAGATTTGAATTAATATTTATTGATTCAAAGCAAGTAAACTGCATGCAAGTTTTGTTTCAGACAACTCATTCTGGCAGTAATGTGGAAGGGGAATTACCAGGGGGGGATTGCTCCATGGAGGCAGGAAGCTCTGTTAGAAGGCAATGGGGATAGCCCAGGACAGCAGGGGTGGAGCCCTAAACTAAAGCAGAAGCAATAGAATAAGATAGGAAAGAGGTTACAGGGACATTGTAGGAATAAGTGAATGATGAGTGTTTCAGTTATCTATTGCCCTAAAATTTATTGATGTATTAGCAAGATTGCTGCCTACAAGGTCAACATAGAAAAATTATATTTCTGGCCGGGCATGGTGGCTCACGCCTGTAATCCTAGCACTCTGGGAGGCCGAGGTAGGCAGATTGCTCGAGGTCAGGAGTTCGAAACCAGCCTGAGCAAGAGTGAGACTCCGTCTCTACTATACATAGAAATTAATTGGCCAACTAATATATATAGAAAAAATTAGCTGGGCATGGTGGTGCATGCCTGTAGTCCCAGCTATTTGGGAGGCTGAGGCAACAGGATTGCTTGAGCCCAGGAGTTTGAGGTTGCTGTGAGCTAGGCTAACGCCATGGCACTCACCGTAGCCTGGGCAACAAAGCGAGACTCCGTGTCAAAAAAAAAAGAAAGAAAGAAAAATCATATTTCTGTACAGTAGCAATAAGCAAACCAAAAATGAAACTAAGGAAACTATTCCATTTATAATAGCACCAAAAACAATAAATACTTGAAAACTTAACAAAAGTGCAAAACTATACTTTAAAAACTACAAAACATTGTTTTATAAGAAATTAAAGAAGACTGAGATAAATGGAAAGACATCCCATGTTAATAGCTTGGAATACTTAATATTAAAATGGTAGTACTCCCAAAATTGACCTACAGATTTCATTCAATCCGTATCACGATTCCAGCTCACTTGTAGAAATTGACAAATTGATCCTCAATTTCATATGGAAGTGTAAGAGAATCAGAATAGCCAGAACAATCTTGAGAAAAAAAGAATAAAATTAGAGACTCATATTTCCCAATTTCAAAACTTACTACAAAGCTTCAGTAATCAAGACCATGTGGTAGTGGCCATAAGAATAGACATATAAGTGGAATAGAATTGAGAGTCCAGAAAAAAAGCCCTCACATTTATGGTCAATTGGTTTTCCACAACAATATCAAGACACATGGGGAAAGAACAGTCTTTATGAAATGTTGGTGGGACAGTCAGATATCTATATGCAAAAGAATGAATTTTGGCCGGGCGCGGTGGCTCACGCCTGTAATCCTAGCACTCTGGGAGGCCGGGGCGGGCGGATTGCTCGAGGTCAGGAGTTCGAAACTAGCCTGAGCAAGAGTGAGACCCCATCTCTATTATAAATAGAAAGAAATTAATTGGCCAACTAATATATATAGAAAAAAATTAGCTGGGCATGGCGGCGCATGCCTGTAGTCCCAGCTACTCGGGAGGCTGAGGCAGGAGGATCGCTTGAGCCCAGGAGTTTGAGGTTGCTGTGAGCTAGGCTGACGCCACAGCACTCACTCTAACCTGTGCAACAAAGCGAGACTCTGTCTCAGAAAAAAAAAGAGAGAAGACAAATAACTTAGTTATAATATGCTCAAAGAATCTGAATAGGCAGTTCTTCAAAGAAGATATACATGACAAACACATGAAAACGTGCTCAACATCATTTGCCATCAGGAAAATGCAAATCAAAACTGAAATGAGATACCACTTCACATCTACCAGGATGGCTAATATCAAAAAGACAGAGTATAACAAGTGTTGGCAAGGATGTAGAGAAATTGGAATCCCCTCGGACATGGCTGGTGGGAATGTAAAATAGTGGAACCACGTTAGTCCAGTAGTTCTTCAAACAGTTAAATAGAGTTACCATATGATTTAGCATTTCCATTCCTTAGGTATACACCCAAGAGAATACCAAGAGAAATGAAAACGTGTTCACACAAAAACATGTGCATGAATGCCAAACCAGGATTATTTATGGTAGCCAAAAGCTGAAAAACACCCAAATGCCCATCAACTGATGAATAGATAAATAAAATGTGATATATTCATACAATGGAATATTGTCAATAAAAAGGAATGAAATACTGATACTACAGTATGGGTGAACCTTTTAAACATTATGGTAAGTGAAAGAAGCCAGTCATAAAGGAACACATCATATGATTCCATTTATATGAAATGTCCAGAATAGGCAAATCTGTAGAGACAAATTATAGATTGGTGGTTACCTAAGGATAGTGGGACAGGAGACTTGGAGGGTGAGAGATAAAGGGGATGAGATTTTGGGGGGTAATGAAAATGTTCTTAAATGGTGGCAATGGATACACAACTCTGCCTATGTTAAAAGCCATTGAATTGTATGCTTTATTATTTTTAGTTTTTTCCCTTTGATCCATTCATACATGAGAACTGTACACTTTAAATGGGTGAATTGTATGTGAATTATATCTCAGTAAACTTTTTTTTTTTTTAACTTAATGGCATAAAACAAGTATTATGCTCACAATTTTGGGAGTCAGGAACTTGGGTTGGGCACAGCAGGGGCAACTCCTATCTATTCCACCATGACTGGATCTTCACCTGGGGTGAAGACAACTCTTGACTGGCTAGAGTTATCTGGTAAGGCTCAACTAAGGTCATATGCAATGGTATGCCAGAACCAGCTTTCACCAACTTCTTGGAGAGCCAATTGTGCACATTCCATCTTCACTTTCCATGACAGCACAGTGGTAGTTATAATTGGTCATGGGAATGTGTACACTACAGAGATAGGGAAATGCTACAAACCAGGGCTTCCTGATTCGAGTATTAGAGCAAGGTATAAGGAAAAAATAAAATGGAATGGCATCAGAATTCTTTCTAGAAGAAGCCTGCAATGCTTTTGTGCTTAGTTTTGTTTTTGTTTTTACTGATGTTTTAACATAAGGAATAAACTGTTAGGGTACTTCTTTCCTGAAGTGGCAGAATGAAAATTAAGACTAGAACATTCTCATGCTGCAGTCAGGCAGTCTTCGTCCAGCCTTATAGAGCCTATGCCAGCCTTATGGAGCCTATAGGCTCTATAAGGATGTGACTATCACCACATGCTGTAATGGAGAAGTGAAGGATGGTAGCCTAGGTCAGGAATATCACAGCACCCTGAAAAAGTCCAGGGATCTTTTTCTCTTTACTCTTCAAAGACAGCAATTATAATTGCAAATACTTTAAATGATGTGTTTTTGGAAGGGGGGGGGTACATGAAATGAGCATAATTCAGGACCCTCTGACAACTCTCTCGTCCATCTTGAGTGAATTTTTTTGGATTGATCTGTTTAGAATCTGCTATTACTTCACTTTTTCTCTCTGTTTCAACACAAAAGCTGGGGAAAGTATGAACTCCAAATTAATCATATTTTCAAGTGTGTTGCTGGTCACAGATAGTTATGATATAAATGCAGAGATTTAAAACCATACCTGCATTGAAAAATACCCCATTACATGTGCCTGGTTTGTAAGGCTTTGCAGGATCTATAAGGAGGTACAATTCTTTTTTTTAAGTGAAAATAAGTAACGGGGAGGGGTGTGGCTTTTGTTTATGTATTTCTTTTTGGTCAGTGTAGCTGAATAGGGGTTGATTACTTCAGTCTGCAGGAATCTGGGAAGACACGATCCATACTGCATGTGGACTAGCAATTTCAGGCAGTGTACACCAAATACCAAATTCATTCAGACAATGATAAGATTACTGTGGATGGAATTCCTTTATTGTTGTCTACTAATTGGATAGTTTTATTACTAATATCAACAAAACTTCTGTGTTCCTCATATTTAGTTAATTGAGAATAGATAAGCTTTAGAAAGATAAGAAGTGAAAGCACCAACACCTACCCTAGAAACAAAAGAGCCTAACTCTCTTCATCTTGGCTCAGAATCTGCTCAGATTTAATGACTGACTCACTGCTGCCGGTGACCTAACTGGAACTTCTGGCACTTTAATATGGTTTTAGTAAATTCAGAAAATACCATAAGCCGCTATTTTGAATGTAAAACTTTTTCAAAGGTTGTCTTTGAGGCAAGAATTTAAGAGACTTACCAAGTCTCCTTTGTCCTTTGTAAAAGACAGCTCTAGAGATCTTTCCAATGTACAGGAGGATCATACAGTTTCCCGATTTAGAACATTTCACTAGTTGTCTAATGCCTTAGGGTAAGGTTCAAATTACTTATCTTGATTTACTAGCCCCTTCATGTTCTTGGCTTTGCTTTCCAGCTTCATCTCATCTCTACATCACATACACACACATTCCACTGGGTGCCAAAGTACTCTTCAGCCAGTTGGTTGGACACACCCTGCAATTTCATTCCAAGCCTTCAAACTCAGTTTTCTCTGTCAAAAACATCTTCCCTCCCTCTCTGCCTTTTTCCCTTCAACCACCCTCCTACCTCCTCCTAAAAGAACACTTCCTTGGATCTTCGAATGTTAGCTTATTCTTCCCTTCCAATTTTTGTTAGTGTTGGGTGCTCCTTCTTTATGCTCTAAGAATACCTCGTACTTCTCCCATCATGGTACATTAAGTGTAATTGGCTATACTGAATTTTACTTTTACCTGTCTGCAGCGTCTTAGGTAGGAACTGTCTGTGTCTGTCTAAATCACCATTGAATCTCCACCTCTCAGCTCTGAGCTCTGTGCAGCCCAAATAAGAATTGTACAACACAAATTTGTTGAATAAATGAGTAAACAAAGGAACAAAGAGCTCCTGGGTGTTTATACCAGACCAGAATATTCAGATAAGACACAGGTGCCTGTTCTTATCAGTCATCCATCTTTCTTGGCTGTAGCCACCAATTAGCACCTGTTTTTCTATCAAGAGAAGATTCATTCAGTAATAGAACTCCTGTAACAGGACCCAGCCATGCTGTCAGTGTGCACATCTGCAAACCCTCTGTTACTGCCATTGGGGTTCACTGCCTTACACACGGGTCATTAAGACTGCATATTTTGTTGCAGAATTAATGTAAGGTACTTGCTCAATACAGGTACCCAGCACAGTACCTTTTATAGTGTCATTGTCCCATAGATGTGTGCTGATAATTATAACACCCAGGGGGCCGCCAGAAGCTCATCAGGATCTCTGCCAGTAGATCTGGCATGAAGGTGATTTCCTTACCCTATTGGTTATACCTCTGACCAGTTCCCAGAGAGGGGAGGAAGTAGGGAGCTGAGTGACTCTATCATTAGCACTGTCCATTTCTGTTGAAGGACTTCACTGTTAACTCTTGGACCTTTTTCTGCACTCACTAACCACACTGCCACCCCTATCTATTTGAAATCATAAAATGTCTGGGAGATGAAAAGTTCTTATGGAAAAAGATTAGGGACCTTTGAGAACCAGAGATGTATAAGTCTGGGTTAAGAGAATTGAATTTCTCTGTAAGAAATATAGAAGAAGATTCTTTATCTGAAGCATTGATCATATTCATTTTAATGTAATAGGTCAGAGCACTCTAACAGAACTATGATTAATTCTGTTTGCTGGTTACTATTATCATTTTTTAATCTGCTATTAAGACATAAGCCTTCTCTGTCATCTCAGGGGGACCAGCAGGGTCTGTGCGGGAGTGTGACCCCCTCCCCCCATGCCTTCCATGGCCCGAGCCTTCTCTGCCATTACGTGTTACAAGACACTGAGAATTCTCGACACTGGAGCAACATGAAATCATTAAGGCAAAACAATAAATAAAGGCCTAGAAGTTATTACAGAGCTGACAGGGCACAATGCCATCCTGCAAAGCAAATATGAATATTTCAGAACATTTTAAAATGAAAAATCTTCTCTTCTTCCTGCCCAGCCCTGTAAACCATGAACTCCTCTTTCCCCCTCTTTCGCCTGTGTGCAGAGTGGCCAGGCCAGGAGGGGCCCAGCTGGGGCTTCCTGCGAATCAGACCGGAGGTCGAGCCTGCCACGGCTTCTTTGGCCTGAACACTTTTTGGTTTGCCAGAAGCAGCTCCTTGTTCCCTGTGTCCGCCCAGAATCGGGGAACGAGCACTGTGAGCCTCTCCTACTCCCAGAGTTGTGCATCCTTCACACTTTCGGAGAACCCTCCCAACAGCCCTGGGAAGAGGGCTATATTCTTCCCATTTCACAGATGGGTTCAAAAGGTTTCAGTGACAAGCCCAGGGACTGTCTGCTAAATGGCAGGGCTGACACTCAAACCTGAGTCTCCTCACTCCAAGTTTAAATGAGATTAAATGTACGTACGTGGTAAAAAAAAAAAAAATAAGCCTTCACTACTGTAAGACTAATTTATTTTTATTTTAGAAAAGCATTCTGGTTTTAGGAGAGAACTTTGGCCTGGGATATAAAACCAGTCTCCCAAATCTTGGATTTCCATAGCTTGTGACAGCTGTGTGGTCTAGAATATGACACAGGTGGCCATCTCAGGCTATTAGTTTATTTCTGTAATGTTATCTCCCTATATGATAGGGGAGCATATTTCTGAGTAAGTGATAGAAACAAATGCAGGGTGGAGGAGATTAGATAAAATTACTTACTTTAAAATAGATAAAACGTTTTTAGTATGTAAATAGAAAACTTGTATGTTTCACCCTCCCGTGGAACAAATATATAGTCATGGAAATCGTACAAAGTTGATCCTATTTGTAATCCTGCGTTAATCACAGCAAGGTCATACTGAAATCATCTAGTGATTCACCATAATAATAATAGTACTTCCATTTATTGATTGCTTTCTGCATGCCTGTAGCTCTGCTAAGCACTTCATTCCCATTATCTCATTGAATCCTCATAACAGCCCTGAGAGGTAAGTACTCTAATTCCTTTTTCCACATGATGAAACTGGGGCTCAGCAAGGTGAAGCCACTTGGCCAAGATCCTACTTTTAGTAATTGACACAGCCTGGATTTAAACCCCAGTTTGACCCTTGTGTGTGTGTTCTTAACCCCTACACTGTTTTGTGTTGAGTCAGAGCTGGACAGAAATGTGTTGGTATCTTGGTAAATGGACATATGAGTTCTGCTTCTGGAAAATTGCTAATGACTTATAGCCACAGAGGAAGCATTGTGCTCAAAAACTAAAGCTCAGCATTTATGTTTTGTTTTCTAAGAGGTTTAGTAGACTACTCACTTAATGCAAATGATATTCTCCTGAGATAGGTCAACAGCTCTCAAACTTGGAGCATATCAGAATCATGTGAGGAGCTTGTAAACATGGAACTGCCCAGGGCCCCATCCCAGACCCACTGAGTCAGAATCTCTGTGGGTGGGACCAGGCATCTGTAATATTTAATAAGCTTCCCAGGTGATCCTGACACACCAACGTTTGAGAAATCATTGAGGTCTATGAACAGTAGGAGTTTTTTGTTGTTCTTTTTTAAGAATGATAAATTTCGAATCATCACCCTGTCTAAATATATAGTATAATTGTCAATTGGCAACCTCTGTGGTATGACCTATTGTAATGGAACTGATTGTCATCTAATTTTCATTTTTTTCCTATTGAAAGACTGTGTATTAATGATAATAGCTAGGTATGTGTTTAGTCTTTTTCACTTGGTATGTGAGAAATGATGGTTGTTTTCCTGTAACTACTATTAATAAAATCTCAGTCACTTTAAAATAACAACTGTTCAGTCTCCAAATAAAGAACCACAAAATCCCAAGATTAAGGTGATCACGTACAGCCATCTGTTACTTGAATTCTCTTTTATGGCATCTTCACCAAGGGGCTATTCCTGATAGGAATTCCTGGCCACCTCCTGGGAACAGCCTATTCCAGGGGTCCTCAAACTTTTTAAACAGGGGGCCAGTTCACTGTCCCTCAGACCGTTGGAATGCCATTGGAGAGTGCGGCACACATTCCACACATGCGCACTGTGGGCCCAGGACAAGTCGGCTGCTAAACAGGACAGGCAGCGGCGGCAAAACCACCCGTGAGCTGGATAAATGTTCTCAGCGGGCCGCGTGTGGCCCACGGGCCGTAGTTTGAGGACGCCTGGCCTATTCTGACTTAGAAAGCTCTTCCTTATAGTAAGGTAAAATCTATTTCTCTAGAGCTTCCATACATTAGTCCTTTTTCTAACCTTCTTATCAAAACTTTTTACTCAAATCAGCCAAAATCTTTGCCCAAGAAAATAACTCTGAATGCTGTTTTCCTATTTTTTTTTTATTTTTTTGAGACAGTCTCACTCTGTTGCCCAGGCTAGAGTGCCATGGTGTCAGCCTAGCTCACAGCAACCTCAAGCTCCTGGGCTCAGGCGATCCTACTGCCTCAGCCTCCCGGGTAGCTGAGACTACAGGCATGTGCCACCATCCCCAGCCAATTTTTTCTATATATTTTAGTTGGCCAATTAATTTTCATTCTATTTTTAGTAGAGACAGGGTCTCACTCTTGCTCAAGCTGGTTTCGAACTCCGGACCTTGAGCAATCCACCCGCCTCAGGCTCCCAGAGTGCTAGGATTACAGGCATGAGCCACCTCGCCCGGTCCTATTGTTTTTATTTATTTTTGAGACAGAGTCTCACTCTGTTGCCCAGGCTAGAGTGCCATGGTGTCAGCCTAGCTCACAGCAACCTCAAACTCCTGGGCTCAAGCAATTCTCCTGCCTCAGCCTCCTGAGTAGCTGGGACTATAGGCATGCACCACCATGCCTAGCTAATTTTATATATATATATATAAAATATATTTATTTATTTATATATATACACTTTTTTTAGTTGTACAGCTAATTTCTTTCTATTTTTTTTTTTTTTTTTTTTTAGTACAGATAGTGTCTTGCTCTTAGTTAGTCTGGTCTCTAACTCCTGAGCTTAAAGCATCCTCCCGCGTTGGCCTCCCAGAGTGCTAGGATTACAGGCATGAGCCACCACACCCCGGCCTGCATGCTGTTTTCAGAAAGTTCACGTGATGCCTTCACTATTTGTTATAAGGTATGCTTATTCCATGGCCAAATCATGTTAGACTATTTTCTGTACTCTTTTTTTTTTTTTTTTTTTTTTTTTTTTGAGACAGAGTCTCGCTTTGTTGCCCAGGCTAGAGTGAGTGCCGTGGCGTCAGCCTAGCTCACAGCAACCTCAAACTCCTGGCTCAAGCGATCCTCCTGCCTCAGCCTCCTGAGAAGCTGGGACTACAGGCATGCGCCACCATGCCCAGCTAATTTTTTTTCTATATATATTTTTAGTTGGCCAATTTCTTTAGATTTTTAGGAGAGACGGGGGTCTTGCTCTTGCTCAGGCTGGTTTCGAACTCCTGACCTTGAGCGATCCTCCCACCTCAGCCTCCCAGAGTGCTAGGATTACAGGCATGAGCCACCTCGCCCAGCCTATATAATTGCACATATAATTATAGGACTTAAAACTAAATTCATTATTCATATTTTTAATAAATTTTAGTCATTCAATATAGAGAAATTTGTGATGGGGTATTTAAATATAGAGGCCCAAATGACAGGAAAAGGAATGTGATCTTACATTATGTCAAAGCGTTCTAAGTGTTCCATATATATTAGATTAGTATCATTAGCATGATATAATGTTAGCTGTAGCAACCAGATTTAAAGTTTAAGAAGTTGTTTACTTTCTTTGTGAGTTGTTAATAGTTCTTTTCTTTCTTTCTTTTTTCTTTTTTTTTTTTTTTTTTTTTTGAGACAGAGTCTCGCTTTGTTGCTCAGGCTAGAGTGAGTGCTGTGGCGTCAGCCTAGCTCATAGCAACCTCAAACTCCTGGGCTCAAGCAATCCTCCTGCCTCAGCCTCCCGAGTAGCTGGGACTACAGGCATGCACCACCATGCCCGGATGATTTTTTCTATATATATTAGCTGGCCAATTAATTTCTTTCTATTTATAGTAGAGACGGGGTCTCGCTTGCTCAGGCTGGTTTTGAACTCCTGACCTCGAGCGATTCACCTGCCTCGGCCTCCTAGAGTGCTAGGATTACAGGCGTGAGCCACCGCGCCCGGCCAATAGTTCTTTTCTAAATGAGAAATATATTGTACATCAGGTTCTTGTGATTCATTTGCTCCTTTGAAGCTAAAGAAAAAAGAGGCTGGTTGCCGTGACTCGTGCCTGTAATCCTAGCACTTTGGGAGGCCAAGTCAGAAGTATCGCTTGAGGCCAGGAGTTCAAGACCAGCCAGAACAACATAGTGAGACCTCATTTCTACAAAATACACTGTATTAAAAAAAAAAATTACCTGGGCATGATGATGCGTTCTTCTCAGCTACTCAGGAGGCTGAGGCAGGAGGATTGCTTGAGCCCAGGAGTTTGAGGTTGCAGTGAGCTACAACCATGCCACTGCACTCTAGCCCAGGCAACAGAGCAAGATACTATCTCAAAAAAAGAAAAAAGAAAGAAAAAGAACGTTTGTGTGTCCTCACTGTCTGAGAACTTCCAACACTTCTTCCTATGAGTATACTCTTCCTTTTCACCACCCTTTCCCACAGACCAGAACTTGACCTGGAGCCCAAGATAA
Source organism: Mirza zaza (assembly GCA_008750895.1). Classification (NCBI taxonomy): domain Eukaryota; kingdom Metazoa; phylum Chordata; class Mammalia; order Primates; family Cheirogaleidae; genus Mirza; species Mirza zaza. Next base: position 12,603 of record VSMD01137081.1, on the reverse strand, counting down.
AAACAGCAAATACATTGCTAACTTGCCACCAGTGTTAACTTTCAAAGCTCTGCATCTAATTAGAGTCAAATGTAGGCAGCAACTAAGATAATAAGTCAGGGGAGTGTTGGGAAGAGGCATTTTCCTGATAGGTCTTCCTTGCTATAGGTATCTTTGGGTGTAAGGTCCAAGTATTAAAGGAAAAGCCAGAAAAATGTTAGTTACTACTATGACCATTCAGAGAGGCCAACCAGGGTGAGCCCTTATTGCACTAATCACAGATAGAAATGACATTATATATTAACATAAGGAGAATTTGTAGTTCAGTGGTAACTTATGATGGAGGTGAGATATGCATCCAGGAGACAATCCCTTCAATGTATGACTACACTGGTATAAAGATAAATATTATACAAGCAGATTTATTATTGTATATTCATTATTGTTTTATTTATTTTATTCTTATTTTAAGAGAAATTAAGACATTTTTGTGGGCCCCTACAAGCATCACGTGTCCCAGGCACTGTTATCTACTGTGTCTAATGCATAAGTTGGCCTTGGTACAATGAGAGGCCAGCATTCTTCTCTATTTCCCCTGATGCTTCCAGACTTTTGTCCATCATGGATCTTCTTTTCTGAACTTATAATCTCTTTTTTTCACTCTCAACCAACCTATCCAAGATATTTTGCCACACCTCTTTTGCATCTCATTCTATCTAAGTCTCCTACCATCATTGATGATACCTTCTATATTCAAATTGCTTCTTCAGGTATAAAAAAAAGTACAGAAAAGAAACATATGAGTCATTTGTATTTATAAAAGAAGACTGTGAGGCCGGTGCGGTGGCTCACTCCTGTAATCCTAGCACTCTGGGAGGTCGAGGCGGGCGGATTGCTCAAGGCTAGGAGTTCGAAACCAGCCTGAGTAAGAGTGAGACCCCGTCTCTACTATAAATAGAAAGAAATTAATTGGCCAACTAATATATATAGAAAAAATTAGCCGGGCATGGTGGCACATGCCTGTAGTCACAGCTACTCGGGAGGTTGAGGCAGGAGGATCGCTTAAGCCCAGGAGTTTGAGGTTGCTGTGAGCTAGGCTGATGCCACAGCACTCACTCTAGCCTGGGCAACAAAGTGAGACTCTGTCTCAAAAAACATAAAAATAAAAGAAGACTGTGAACTTATAGACATCTTTTAATAACTAAAAATTACTCTTTGGGGAAATCATATGTGTATACATTTGCTTTAGCAATAAGGGACTGAATGACATCTGAACTACAATAGTACATGTCTTAAAGTCTGGTTTTTGGAAAATTATAAACAAAACTATATCCATTTGTATCATTAAACTTTCTAGGGTTAACCCCACACAACTAACAGATAAAGTGTTCCAAAAGTATTTTATAATTAAAAAGCAGGAAGAGCAGCAATTGAAACTTATGACCAAATCACAATAACACTGCTGGTGCAGTTTCAGACAGCATTCTGTCTGAAAATTGTAGGAATTCCAACTATCTGCCTCTGCCCATTAATTGTGGGAGCTCAGCCACCTGCCAACTATTGTATGGCTGCCAGTCTTAATTGCGAAAGTCTGAATTAGAGTCTTTAATAAACCAAGGCCAACTTATCCATTGAGCACAGTAGATACAATGTCTAGGGCCCATGATACTTTTAGGGGTACATAAAAATGTCTTAATTTATTTTAAAATAAGAAAATAGGCTGGGCGCGGTGGCTCACACCTGTAATCCTAGCACTCTGAGAGGCCAAGGCGGGCGGATTGCTTGAGGTCAAGAGTTCGAAACCAGCCTGAGCAAGAGCGAGACCCCATCTCTATAAAAATAGAAAGAAATTAATTGGCTAACTAATACATATAGAAAAAATTAGCCGGGCATGGTGGCATATGCCTGTAGTCCTAGCTACTCAGGAGGCTGAGGCAGTAGGATTGCTTGAGACCAGGAGTTTGAGGTTGCTGTGAGCTAGGCTGATGCCATAGCACTCACTCTAACCTGGGCAACAAAGCGAGACTCTGTCTCAAAAAAATAAATAAATAAATAAAAGAAAAGAAAACAATAATGAATATACAATAATAAATCTTGTATTATCTTTATACCAATGTAGTCATAAAACAAAATTTTTTATTTTTTATGGAGGTTATGGAGGAAGGGGTCTGCAAAGGCAAAAAGTGCTTAGGACCCTTCAAAATCATGACGTAGCCCTGTGCTAAATGCTAATATTCTGCTAATACAGCTAGTGCATAACAAATTTTAATGACCCTCAATAATTCACAAAATATAGCATTTAGTGCTAAATGAAACTATGGCCCTGCTTGCCATGTGATCATAAGAACTAAAGAAAGAACTTATATTTTAGCATCTGGCCTGGAGGATCCTCATAACCTACCCGGGAACAAGGGGCCACACTTTGATCATCACAGATCTCTACCTCTCCTATTCGAATTAAGCCCATGGGCTAGCAGCATGGAGGAGCTTGTTAGAAATGCAGAACCTCAAACCCTATCCAGACTTTGCTAATCAGAATGCGCATTTTTACAAAATTCTCAGGTAATATGCATGCATGTAAAAACTGAGAGGCACTGTCAGTTTTAGAAGAATCTCACCTAGGAAAATACTCTGCATTCTAAAGAGAAGGACTGCCCCCAAAGTAGTATGGTTGAGTAAAAACAAAAAACAATTCTTGACCAACAACTTTATCCTTAAGGAGATAAGTAGTCCAGATCCCATGAGAAGCAGAGGAATCTTCCAAGAAATGTGGAAAGGGTAGTCATAAAAAGACAAAAAAAACACTATAAAATTCTAAGAAGAAAACAGGGGGAAAGCTTCATGACATTGGATTTAGCAGTGACTTCTCGGACATGACACATCAAAATAAAAAAACTTCTGTGCATCAAAGGATACAATCAACAGAGTGAAAAAGCAACCTACAGAATGGGAGAAAGTACTTGCAATCATACATTTGATACAGGGTTAATATCCAAAGTATATAAAACACAGCTACAACTCAACAACAGAAAATCCCATTTAAAAATAGGCAGAGGACTTAAAGAGACATTTCTCTAAAGAAGATGTACAAAGGGTACAAAAGGCCAACAAGCATACGAAAAGATATGCAACGTCACTAATCATTAGGGAAATGCAAATCAAAACCACAAAACCTTATATACCCATCAGGATGGCTGCTAAAAAAAAAAAAAGCAGCAGCAAAACGGAAAATAATAGCCGTTGGTGAGGATGTGGAGAAACTTGTGCACCATTGGTGGGAATGTAAAATGGTACAGCTGCTATAGAAAACGGTATGGCAGTTCCTTTTAAAAATAAAATTACTATATGATCCAGCAGTTCCACTTCTGGGTATATACCCAAAAGAAATGAAGGCAAGGACTCAAACAGGTATTTGTACACCCATATTCATAGCAGCATTATTCACAATAGCCAAAAGGTGGAAGCAACCCAAATGTTCATCTACAATGAGTAGATAAATAAAATGTAGTTTATACATTGGATGCCTTAAAAAGGAAGAAAATTCTGGGCCAAATACGGTGGTCCATGCCAGGCTGAGGTGGGAGGATCATTTGAGGCCAAGAGCTCAAGACCACCAGCCTGGGCAATAGTGAAACCCCATCTGTACAAAAAATTAAAAACAATTATCCAGGCTTAGTAGGGCACACCTGTGGTTCCAGCTACTGGGGAGACTGAGGCAGGAGGATCACTTGAGTCCAGGAGTTTTAGGTTGCAGTGAGCTATGATTGTACCACTGTTCTCTAGCCTGGGCAACAGAGTGAGACCCTACCTCAAAACTAAAAATTAAATTAAATTTAAAAAGGCAGAAAATTGCAAAATATGCTACATTGTAGATGAACCTTGAGGACATTATGCCAAGTGAAATCAGCCAGTCACAAAAAGACACGTGTAGTCAAACTCACAGAAACAAAGTAGAATGGTGGTTGCCAGGGGTTGTGGGGAAGAGGAAAATGGGGAGTTATTATTTAATGGGTATAGTTTCAGTTTTGCAAGATTAAAAAGTTCTGGAGATTGGTTGTACAACAATGTGAATATACTTAACACTTAAAACGAACACTTAAAAATGGTTAAGATGGTAAATTTTATGTTACATGTATTTTAACCATAATTAAGAAAACTAAGACTCTAGCCAAGTCATGAAGGAGATCCAGCTTTTGCACTTACTATACAGAGATGCAGACAGAGGGCGAATGCTTTATAAGGGCTAGTATGTGAGGCAGACAACACAGGGACTACACAAGGAGGGCTTGGGGATGTCTTGTGTGAAGCTGGAGTTCAATTACTGTTCTTAGCTTCTGTGATTGATCTTTGAGCCAATCCTTTAGCCGAGGTCCCTGTAGTGTGTTGAACATTTCCTATTCTGCGCCGTGAGCCATTGAGAAGCTGGGTTAAACCAGCCAGAAGTACCTAAAAGCACAAAGGGTAGTAGTGTAAGTTACTCCTTCCTCCTAACACTTTCACTTCTGAGTCACTATTGTTACTATAGCAACTAATAATATTTATAGTTTAGCATTTACAAAGCATGTAGCTGGAATATCCCAGGATGTTTAGAATTTTATCATTTCTTAATTTTAAAGTTGATTTGCTTCCTCTTCGTGTTCTATTTAGCATTATCTTCACATTTCCCAATTTATTTTACTTATGTTTTTCACTGAATTTAGTGGAAGAGATGAGAATTTAGAGTAAAATGAAGAAAATGAAATCTTTCTACTGTAATTTATTTTTGCAGGACATTGAGGCAAGTTTTTTTTTTTTTTTTTTTTTTTTTTTTTTGAGACAGAGTCTCACTCTGTTGCCTGGGCTAGAGTGCTGTGGCATCAGCTTAGCTCACAGCAACCTCAAACTCCTGGGCTCAAGTGATCCTCCTGCCTCAGCCTCCCAAGTAGCTGGGACTACAGGCATGTGACACCATGCCCAGCTAATTTTTTCTATATATATTAGTTGGCCAATTAATTTCTTTCTATTTATAGTAGAGATGGGGTCTCGCTCTTGCTCAGGCTGGTCTCGAACTCCTGAGCTCAAACGATCCACCCACCTCGGCCTCCCTGAGAGCTAGGATTACAGGTGTGAGCCACCGAACCGGCCTTGAGGCAAGTTAAGATGCCTCTTGAACTGCCTCTGAGAAAGGTGGATGTCCCATCCCATTTCAGAGGACTTACATAGGGAACTTCAGAAAGCCAAAGCCACTGTCCTAGTGGATGACAAGCATTTTAAAACATTAAGGGAATTGGCTCCAGTTTACTTGAGTGAAAAATATTAGCTAATCTACTTGAAGTAAATGAGATTTGAAAACCAAAGGGCCAAAAGCACTTTAAAACTAGCAGGATACTTGGAGATTAGCGCAGCTGAAGTTTCCCAAGCATTCTGCTAGTGTTACTCTATTAAAAACAAAACAAAACAAAACCCATTGACTTAAATATAAAGGAGAAGTAGCTAAAGATATGATCCTCATTACCTTTTAGTCATACCTTATAACCTACTACCTCTTCTATGTAAACAGATAGCCAATGTGTAAAGAATAGTTCAAAAAGCACCATGACACTGAGAGATGTTGACAGAGTTCTGAGACAGAGGGGAGAAAGATCAAAACCATCCCCAAAGATGCCATTTTAAATGATTATGAAAAGTTCAAACAAAGATGATAATTTTTTTTTTTTGGCTGATTCAAATTTTAAGAGCTCAAAGAAAATTCTATTATATATTTTTAGCAAGTTTAGCTTCTCCCGTTATTTTGAAAAATAGCTTTATATTTTCCTCACTTTAAAAACATTGCAAAAAAATGAGAAACATGAAGAACACTTAATATAAACTCTAGAGTTAACCTCTATTGGTATAACCGAACATTTACAAAAATTCCTAACGCATGGGTTTTGAATTTTGTTTCTGTCCCTATCTTTGTTCACCCCCTTGTGGCCATGATATAAAGAAGCCCAAAGCAAGGCAGTATAAGGAAAGGGGGAAAGTGAAAGACCTGGATAATGAACTTCTCACTTTAAAACTATTTGTGATAATGAAGATAAGTAGGTCTACCTGAAATCTATTATATATGGGTTAGGGTCTTGGCAAGAAACAAATGGAACACTTCGTTAAACTTCCTTTGAAGTGTGGGGAGTGTTGAGAGCCTGAAAGGGGTGTCCTACAGATACCTCCCATTGGCTGAACCCAACTGGAAGCCAGAAGGGAAGGGAACTGAGTTTTTGTAGTCTTAAAGTTCCAGCCTTCGAGGCTACAAAGCAGGGTAAAGGGTAAAAAGTGATCTGGCTAGAACTTCTAAGCAAGTCCAGCACAAAATCTTTCTGAAATATTTCATTATAATTATAGTTTCTTTTGTAAGGCATGAGTCCAACGTCTACATTATGGAAAAACTCTTGCATAATTTGGAACTGAATATCTATGCAATTCCTGTGGCCTACCAGGAAAACAGCAGATACAAGAGAATTTCACAGTGCCTGAAAACTCAGGCTTTTCTCCTCTATCTAAGGCCTGTGGAGATAAAAGCCTAGGGGGCTCAAAGCAATGGATACTTTGGTATGAGTGACAATAAGGGAAGGGAAGAAAGGAAGGTAGAAACGGGGACACTGAGAACTCAGTTGCTGTTTGCTGCTGGTCCTCTTCTACTCTTTGTCCTACAGAGAAAGTAAAACTTCCCAGCTCCTACCTAGAGTATCAGTACCAGCACTGATTACCTATTAGTAAAACTGAGCATGTGTCTAAGATACCAGCAAAGAAGGGTCACCAAGAATATATGAAAAATATCAGAAAACTTGGGATGAAGTTATTTTTATCTCAGCATATTTGTAAATTTTGCATCATTTCAAAAAAGTTAAATATTATTTCATAGTTTAGATAGTGGGTAATGGTGGGGAGGGTTGTTGCACATTATAATATTTTTACTGTAGTTTTACTGCTGCCCTGATTGGGACTGAAACAAGAGCATCTCAGGCCTCAGCCCAACATATCCCAGGGAAAGAACATCATGAGCAGAGACTTGTATTTTAAAATCAGCATTTTCAGGCTTTTATCCTTGATGAAAAATATCCTTGACTAACGAGATGGCTTTATTCCTCTTTAATTGCTCTCCACTAATCCTACGATACAACTTAGATTCAATTCACTGTATGGCAGAGGATGGATAAAAAGCCAGGAGGAAGATCTCCTACAGTGGGTCCATCATTAAATATGGATGAAGGTGAGGGAGGAGAGGTCAAAGATGCTGTATTAGTTTGCTAGGGCTGCCATAACAAAATAACACAGACTGGGTGGCTTATACAACAGAGATTTATTTTCTCACAGTTCTAGAAGTCCAAGATGAAGGTGCTAGCAGGGTTGGCTTTTCGTGAGGCCTCTCTTACTGGTTTGCATTTGGCCTTTTCTCTGTGCTGATATCTCCTTCTCTTCTTATAAGGACAGCAGTCCTATTGGATAAAGGCCCCACCCTTGTGACCTTATTTAACTTTAATTATCTCTCTAAAGGCTCTGTCTCCAAATATATAGCCAAATTGGGGGTGAGAGCTTCAACATATGAACTTCAAGGGGACACTATTCAGTCCATAATAAATGTACTTTCTCAAGGGATACTTACAAAACATCTAGGATCAAAAATGTCTTAAACTGTTCACTTCTCATTCTGAGCTATGGTCATGAAGATAGCTTCTCCTTTTCCCTGTTTCTGTTTATTTTTAATAATTTTATAATTGTTTGTTAGAAAGTGAGGGATGAAAAGAGAAGATAAAAATTGGACAGAACTCACAATACAAAGAAAGAACCAGGAAAAACATGTTTGTAATTCATATCACAAATATATCGTTTTCCTAATTTTTAAGAGTTCCTCCAAATCAATAAGAAAAGAGCAACAATTCAATAGAAAGTGGACAAAGAATGCAAATCAGGCAAGTCACAGCAAAGGAACTTTTTTTGAGACAGAGTCTCACTCTGTCACCCCAGGTAGAGTACGGTGGGGTCATGATAACTCATTGTAACTTCCAAACTCTGGGCTCAAGCGATCCTCCTACCTCCCAGTAGCTGGGACTACAGGTGCACCCCATGACACCTGGTTAATTTGTCTATTTTAGTAAAGACAGGGTCTCGCTCTTACTGAGGCTGGTCTTGACCTCCTGAGCTCAAGCAATCCTCCTGCCTCAGCCTCTCGGAGTGCTAGGGTCACAGGCATGAGCCACCGTGCCCAGCCTAGCAAAGGAACTTTTAAATGGCTCTTAAACATTTGATACGATGTTCCACCTCACTTATAATTAGAAAAATATACATTAAAACTAAGATATCATTTTTAATCTATTTGCTTGGCAAGATAATATATGATAATATATGATAGCACACTGTTGTTGGCGAGGGTATGGAGGAAGAAGGCATCCTGTACATTGCTGGTGAGAGTAAAAGTTGGAACAACTGCTGTGGAAGAATATTTGACAATATCATCAAAATTACAAAGGCACATACTCTTTGATCCAGCAATTCTACGAGTTATTCTACTCGTGCTAATTATAATACACACATACACCTGTGGAGATGATGTGGCAAAGGAAATTCATTTCAGCAAACTTAGTAATAGCAAGACTGGAAACAATCTTAATGTTCCTCAATAGAGAACCAGTACATCCATACGCTGGAATACTTTCAGTCATAAAATGAAATGAAGCTCTTTATGTACTGATAAAGGATGATTTCCAAGTTACATTAAGTAAAAAGAACAGAGTATTCTTATAGTATGCTACCAATCACATCTAAAAGATATGGAAACGTGTGTGTATAAATATATAATGTAAAACACATTTATATATTTATATATTTTATAAAAAATATAAATATATAATGTAAAATACATTATAGTTATATGTAAACATAGATTAAGCAAAATAGTATATTTTATATAGAATAAATATTTGTATATTATGCTAAATATATATTTCTGCCTCCTTTTTTACACAGTTGGTAGCATACTACATATATATATACATATATATATATATATTTTTTTTTTGAGACAGAGTCTTACTCTGTTGCCCCAGCTAGAGTGCCATGGCATCAGCCTAGTTCACAGCAACCTCAAACTCCTGGGCTGAAGCGATCCTTCTGCCTCAGTCTCCTGAGTAGCTAGGATTACAGGCATGCACCACCATGCCTGGCTAATTTTTTCTACATATTTTTAGTTGGCCAATTAATTTCTTTCTAATTTTAGTAGAGATGGGGTCTCGCTCTTGCTTAGGCTGGTTTCGAACTCCTGATCTTGAGCGATCCTCCCACCTCAGCCTCCCAGAGTGCTAGGATTATAGGCATGAGCCACCACGCCCGGCCACTATCTATATTTTTTAATATATGCATTTGCTTGTAGATTATTGACTATCTCTGGGAGAACACACAGAAAAATGACAACACTGATTGCCTCTTGAGAACTGGATGACTGGGGGAGAGAAATGGGTGGGAAATTTTTCTCTACATACTCATACCTTTTGAATATTTTACCATGTAACAAAGTCCATCAGATAAAGACTACTAGGAACACACCTGTAGTCAAACAAATTTAGGTTTATTAGCTTGTTTCTGCCTGGAAGACTTTACACCAGAGACACCAAGGGAATAGGGAGAGACTTTTATAGGATTTGGGTTTCTGCTGAATGATTGAGGAGAGTCCAGGGGACATAAGGATCAGCTCTTGATTGGGTATCTCAGCAATCTTTTCAGAGGCATCAGGAACAAAGCAGAGCTGGAGACATTGGTAAGAAAGTGGCAATGACTGAAAAAGAAGAAGGTTGTGAGTCATTTAGCTGGTGTAGTGTGGCCTTGGGAATAAACATTGTTTTCCCATGGCCTTGCCACTGGTCCTGTCTATGTATTAGGTACATCATAGACTGATTTTGATTGGCACTTATCTTTACTTTCTCAGTCCTGAACTGACTTTTACTTTCTGACACCTAAATGTGTTATCTGTTCAAAAACTAAAACAGATATTAAAGTAAATAAAATGAAAATAAACCTCCACAGACTTCATGAACCAAGATTACCAGTTCCCTCACAAATAAGAAATATATCTGACAGACGAGAAAGTCAAATTCGTTTTTTTTTTTCTTTTGAGCAGCCCTACTCTTTGTAAACATCAAGTGTGAAGAAATAACCATCTTCAGAAAAAGACAAGGGAAAGTACCCCGACGCGGCAGCTGATGCCACGAAGACTAGAGTATATGGGTAGCCCCGGGTACCAACTCCCAGTTAGGGTAGAGTACTTGGCTCTTGTATGTCTTTTTTCAATTTTTGTTATTCTTCCCGGGAAGCTAACTCTAACAGTGCACAGGCAACATGCATTGCCTTCAATAATCTTCACTAAGGATCTGTGGTAGAGAGAGCAATGTTCAGGGCCAAAAAAAACCTTGGGCAAGTCACTTGCCTTTCTAGCATCAATAAAATGAAAAGACTGGAGCAGGTGATCTTCGAAATCTTGGCTACAGCCCAATGATCCACACTGACAGCGCCCCTCACACCCCCGCAACGTTGCTGTTAGGCTCACGATAAAGCATTCAAAATGGAACGAACGGGTGTAGTGTCAGATAAATTGTCCTCCGACCCTTTCACCAGAGGCAACCCTTAATTAGCAGTTTATGTATTTTTCCAGGTATACAGAGACAGCAAACATCAGCTTTAAATACACACACACAAACAAGAGCCTTTTCATCTCATATGTCTTGGGGAGTCTCTAGAAGTTTTTTAAAAGCTCTTTCAGGACTTGTTTCTCCCGGAGCCGGAGCCTCATTTACAGACACTACTTCAGATCCTCGCCCCTCTCAGTCTCGTTATCCTTTTCTCTTGTGAGGTCCTTGGCCTCCGTGGCTGCCACAGCAACACACTTCACCACTTTCGCTTTGTGGGCGGCCCCTTTCACCCGCACCGGCCACCCACTCTACGCACAGCCCTCCAACCCTCAGCGCCGGCCGTTCGGGGCAACACTTCCGCCCTGCAAGTTGATTGGCCCAGACCTCTGCCCTCTGGTTGGAGCTCGCGGCTCGTGCGGAATCCGGCGTGCGGTGATGACGACATCTGACCGGCGGCGGCGGCGGTGGAGGCTGGGAGACCGGGAGGGCTTCCGGGGCTGCCGGCCTGGCTGCTGAGAGCCGCTGTCATGGCTGCCGCTCTGTGGGGCTGTTTCTCCGTCTTGCTGCTGCTCCTATCAGGGGGTGCCCAGAGCTCGGAGGTGCCTGGGACTGCTGCCGAGGGATCTGGAGGGAGTGGGGTCGGCATAGGAGACCGCTTCAAGATTGAGGGGCGTGCAGTTGTCCCAGGGGTGAAGCCCCAGGACTGGATCTCCGCGGCCCGAGTGCTAGTAGACGGAGAAGAGCACGTCGGTTTCCTTAAGTGAGCAATGAGGGCAGCGGGAAATCCGTTGGGATGGAGGCCGGAGGGGGATCCCACTAGAAGAGCCAAGTGTCAGGGTGGGACAACGTCGCTGTCTCAGACTGAAGGGGCGGGTGCTGCTAACGGTCTTTGCCAGGAGACCTGGGGAGGCAGTCGGACGCTTTCCCCATTCTGGTCCCCTACCTCAGAAATGAAGATGGCAGGCGCTCATCCCAGGTCAGAGCAGTAGAATCAGTTATTTTCAACCTCATTTTGGCCCTATATGGGGACGACCACTCCTGGACCCTGGGGACAGGTAGATCCTTATTTGTCTCTTGCTGGATTCTTTCCTTTGCATCTCATTTGTTTTCCCTAGAACCTAGTCGCTTTTTGCATTTATTTCAGTCTTTTGATAGCTTGATGTTGTGTAGAAAGATGCTAAACAAATGGGAATTCTCAAAGCCCAAAGGGCTTCTATTGATGACATAGACTGGGAAGCTAATGTTACTGTTTCTAAAATTAATGGGCCCTGAAGTCCCTAATCAAAGCACTTTTTTTCTTTTTGCCTAGAGGTGGGATTGTTGTTCTTTTTGACACTTGAAATCATTAAGGGATTAGCTATATCACATTTGTCACTTATGGGAGACTAGAGTTTCTTTACGTTGTTTACACGCTTTTGTCCTTTCCGGCTATTAGAGGAAATGGAATTTCTGTCTGTATTAAAAGACGGGATGTATTTGTTAGCACTAGTTTTGCAGCAGCCTGCTTTTTAAATGTTTGGTGCATGTATGATGTTTTAAATCTTTCCGCCCCTGCTTAGAAAGTGGAACTGCAAACTGAAAGAAAATATTTAGGAAATATTTCTTTGGTGCTTTTATACACCAGCAAGTGGTATCTGACAATCAGACAACTCAAATGTGGACATGTAATTCTAAATCTGATTTTCAGATTTGTTCAGATCATCCAGGTGCCCTTGAATGAGAATTTCAACCTCAGGTTAATAAATAATGACACATTTATAACCAGTATTTTCATGCCACCTGTCATTAAAAATATGGCATTAGGGCATTTGTTAGAGTTTACCCTAATTAGTGATGTTTTAATGATAAAGCTCTCGTAAACCTTTCGAAAATTAGCCTTAATTGACCATTTGGCCTCTTTACTCTTCTGTAGTCCACAGTTCTTTTGAAAAGCATTTCTATTTTCTTTTTCTTTTCTTTTTTCTTTCTTTCTTTTTTTTTTTTTTTT